>MU746791.1:0-28572 GCA_026770625.1 Nicotiana glauca
ATCAAATCACGTCTGTTTGACTTCAAATTTTGCACACAAGTCCTAAATGACATAACGAAGCTACAAAAATTCTCAGAATTCCATTCCGATTCCCGGATCAAAATTTCACCTATCAACCGAAAATCGCCAAAATACTAACTTCGCCAAAATAGGCTAACTTCTTTACCGGACCTCCAAAATTACTTCCGGTTGCGCTCCTAAGCCTTAAATCATCCCCCGAAACTAACCGAATCATCGGAATTCAATTCCGAGCCCTCTAACTTATAAGTCAATGTCTGGTTGACTTTTCCAAATTAATTCTTCCTTAAAGAGACTAGTTGTCTCATTTCTTATCAAAATCACTCCAAATCAATTTTAACGCACCCAATACCGGTAATGAAACATAAGAAAGCCGAAAATGGGAAGAACGGGGTAGTAACTCATGAGACGACGGGTCGGGTCGTCACACGTGCTGACCCCGCTTAATGATGCACTAGTGATATCTTTACTTGTACATGACACTAATGTAAAACGAGTTTTGATTGACCTAGGTAGTTCTATGACTATCATTATGTTGAGAGTGGTAAACGAGATGCAAGCCAATGATAAGCTGATACCCAAGGCACACACCTTGTCTAGTTTTGATAACTCGAGCGTCGTAACAAACCTGGCAGGGGGAACCAATCAAAGAGGAATAAATCCCTAAAAGAACTTGTTCATGACCCTGTCCTCAGCAACAAAACATAGTAGAAGCATCTAGTAGGAACCAGTTGGTTGTGAAACCTCACAAGTATCAAAGTTATCATCCTATTGAGAACATTATCACTGATCCAACATCTGGAGTCAAAACTAGACTAGTTGGTTGTGAAACCTCACAAGTATCTAAGTTATCATCCTATTGAGAACATTATCACTGATCCAACATCTAGAGTTAAAACTAGATCACAACTAAAGAATCGGTGTGCTTTTGATGCCTTTTTATCTCTTATTGAACCTAAAAATGTTGCTGAGGATTTGCAAGATGTAGATTGGGTCAATGCAATGCAAGATGAACTCAATCAATTTGAGAGAAGTCAAGTTTGGCATCTAGTTCCAAGACCCAAGGATAGATCAGTTATTGGTACAAAATGGGTCTTTAGAAACAAACTTGGTGAAGATAGAACTGTCACAAGAAACAAGGCAAGACTGGTGGTCCAAGGTTACAACCAAGAGGAGGGCATAGATTATGATGAGACTTTTGCTCTAGTTGCAAGACTAGAGGCAATCAGACTTCTCATAGCCTTTGTAGCACACATGGAATTCACTCTTCATCAGATGGATGTCAAAAGTGCCTTCCTAAATGGCTACCTGAAAGAATAAGTCTTTGTGAAACAACCTCTATGGTTTGAGAGTAAGGAATGTCCTGAGCATTTGTACAAGCTAGACAAGGCTCTCTATGCATTCAAGCAGGCCCCAAGAGCATGGTATGAACGACTGTCCAAATTCCTGCTTGAACATGGATACAAAAGAGGTAAAATTGACAATACCTTATTCTTAAGGGAAAAAGGTAAGGATCTCCTTGTGGTACAAATTTATGTTGATGACATAATCTTTGGGGCCATTTCTGATAAGCTAAGCAAGGACTTTGCAAAACTAATGGGGAGTGAGTTTGAAATGAGCATGATGGGTGAGCTTAAATTATTCTTAGGCTTATAGATCAAACAAAGTCCAAATGGAACAATGATCCATCAGCAGAAGTATGCAAAGGAGCTAATCAAAAAGTTTAAAATGGGAGAATCTAAAGAAATAGACACACCCATTGAAACTGCCACTAAATTAGATGTTGATGAACCTAATTCATCAGTTGATCAAAAGTTGTATAGGGGCATGATTGGTTCACTCTTGTATCTTACTGCTAGCAGACCTGACATTCTTTTCAGTGTAGGGTTTTGTGCTCGCTTTCAGGCTAATCCTAAAGAGTCTTATCTAACTGTTGTCAAAAGGATACTAAGATATTTGAAAGGCACCACTAATCTGTGTCTTTGGTATCCCAAAGGTATCAATTTCAATCTAGTAGGATATGTTAATGCTAATTATGCAGGTTTTCTAGTAGATAGGAAGAGCACCTCAAGTATGGCACACTTCCTTGGTTCATGTCTTATGTCATGGGCTACTAAAAAGCAAAATTCAGTAGCCTTGTCTACTGCTGAAGCTGAATATGTTATTGCTGCTTCTTGTTGTGCTCAATTGCTATGGATCAAACAGCAGCTGGTAGATTTTGGTATTGAAGTTGGTTGCATTCCTATATTCTGTGATAACACTAGTGCTATAAGTATGACAAAGAACCATGTTCATCATAAGAGACTAAGCACATAGATATTAGGCACCACTTCTTAAGAGATAACTATGAGAAAGGATTGATCTCCATAGAATTCTGTGCTACTGATAAGCAAATTGGTGACATCTTCACTAAAGCACTAAGTAGAGAAAACTTTGAGAGGAACAAGTTGGAATTAGGGATGATTAAGATCACCTAACATGACCAGCTCAGAATGCACAATACAAAAAATTTGGAAAAATGAAAAAATAATTATTATTTTTTGGCTAGAAATTCTAACCTTGTGTAAATATCTAGATTAATTCTTACTCAGCTTCATACTTTAATTAGTATACTCCTGTGACATGTGTTTATATGACTCACTGATCTCTTACTAAATTTTCTCTATTATGGCATTTGAGGCATGTTCAAGAAAATTCTAAATGAAGAACCTGGTTCATCACTATGGGTTCATATGAAAGCTTAGGTATATTTTCTATACTTTGCACAATTAGAAGGATTAATAATTCAATCATGAGCAGAAGTCCTATACTTATTAAATTCCTAGAAAATTCTATCCGTTGAGCATTGAACCAGTTCTGTCCATTTAGAACTCTAAAATCGCAATTTTTACCTAATATCTAGGGAAGCCAAATAATCATTAAAATTCTGGAATTTCAATTGGATTAGACTTCTATTTGACCCATGAAAAAGTCGTTACTTAATCAATGTCTAATTATCTTTAAATACATACCACATATCCAGCCTTCTTCATTATTCTAAAACCGTCAAAAATCCCTCTTCAATTCTAATTGCCATCTTCTACAAAATTCCCAAATGCTCTCAAGAAACGATCAAACATGTCTAACACAAGATCATCGTGGCACTCCTCCACCACCATCTCCCTCAAATTTATCATCATCTACTCCACCCAGTGTATCTCCAAAACCCAGGTTTCGAAGGCAGAAAATGCTTGCTAGAAAGACTATAGCATTTGGAGCTCTGAAGAAGGTTTTAAATGAAAGACTAAAGGCTAGCCAAGTGAAAGAAAGCCCAGCTCAAAATTCTGACTCCAGTTTTGAGTCTAAATCCTTTAAATCTGGGAGTGAAGGTGAAGGACATGGGTCTTCTGACACTGAAAAGACTCAAGAAACCCCTACTGAGGTAAGTTCATCTGTGGTTGAAAACTTAGAACTAGTTTTGTTCTGATTGGTCCCATTAGGGATGTAAAACTGGCTGAGTCGAATAGGAGTAGAGGTAAAAAGAAAGGAAAAGAGAGAGAGGGTGCAAGTGCTGAAGAAAGGGGAAATAGGAAGGGAAATGTTCTTGCTATATGTGGGATTGAACAAGAGAGGGTAGAAGAGAGTGGAATGAAGTCATGAGGAAGTGGTTCTGGGGAAGCAGCTGAGGGGTTGATTCATCTAAGCAAACAAAGAGATGAACCTGTTTCATCTAATGAGGAAACCTTGGCTGACCTACTGAAAATGGTTGGAGCAAGTTATGATCCAAAGAAAGGCAATGCTACCACACCAAAAGCCCCAAATGTTCCCAAGCCATCCAAGAAAAGAAAAGCCTCATCCCCAACACCTACTGCCTCTTCAGTGCCTAGAGGTAGAGCCACAAGAAGCAGGGTAAGACAAAGTGAAGCTGACGTGCAAAAGGCCTTAGAAGAAATCAAGAAAAGGAAAATGGAGAAGGGAAAGGGAAAGGTAACAGATTCATCTGAGGTTGTAGAGGAAGAGGAGATGGAACTGGTCCATCAAGAAAGGGGTACAACAGTGGAGGTTCCTACACCCACACCTAAAAAGCCCAAAACTTCCTCCAAGAAGTCTTCTTCTGTACCTGTGTCTGCTGAACCCTCACTAGCCAAGAGGACAAGATCTATAGTGAAATCTAAACAAACAAAAGTTTCAGATGATGAAGAGTGGAATGAAGAAGAAGAAGAAGAAGAAGATGATGAATCTGAGAAGGAATAGGACAAGTTTGCCATCTTTGGCAGAAGAAAATTTTTAAAAGGTAGATTGTTAAAGGACTTGGTAGAACTAGGGATGATGAGGTTGGTTGACTCTTTAGCTACTCAAGGTTGGAAGGACATGGTCCTTCAGATGGATGGGAGACTAGCTAGAAATGAACTAATTGATCTCATGGCTAATGTTGCTGTTAAGGATGGGGTTGTCACTAGTTTGGTGAAGGGAGTCCCACTGCAATTTGATGCTGAGAAACTGGGAGAGATTCTGGACATACCCTTTGAAGGGTTTGATGACTACACTAGGCAAAGGTGGCCATGCCTGGACTCCCTCCCTACTGCCCTTGAAATCACCAAGAGGTTCTATGATTCAGAGGATGTGAATGAAGCTAGGGCTGTGCAGAAAAGTGAGATGAGGCTTGAGCACAAGGTTGTGTTTGAGTTTGTCAACAAATGCCTACTGCCCAGACAAGAGAGAAGACACACTGCAAACTACATGGACCTAGTTCTTATGGAGTGACTTGAGAGAGGAAAGCAAATCAACTGTCCTGCTCTGATCTCCATAGAATTCTGTGCTACTGATAAGCAAATTGGTGACATCTTCACTAAAGCACTAAGTAGAGAAAACTTTGAGAGGAACAAGTTGGAATTAGGGATGATTAAGATCACCTAACATGACCAGCTCAGAATGCACAATACAAAAAATTTGGAAAAATGAAAAAATAATAATTATTTTTTGGCTAGAAATTCTAACCTTGTGTAAATATCTAGATTAATTCTTACTCAGCTTCATACTTTAATTAGTATACTCCTGTGACATGTGTTTATATGACTCACTGATCTCTTACTAAATTTTCTCTATTATGGCATTTGAGGCATGTTCAAGAAAATTCTAAATGAAGAACCTGGTTCATCACTATGGGTTCATATGAAAGCTTAGGTATATTTTCTATACTTTGCACAATTAGAAGGATTAATAATTCAATCATGAGCAGAAGTCCTATACTTATTAAATTCCTAGAAAATTCTATCCGTTGAGCATTGAACCAGTTCTGTCCATTTAGAACTCTAAAATCGCAATTTTTACCTAATATCTAGGGAAGCCAAATAATCATTAAAATTCTGGAATTTCAATTGGATTAGACTTCTATTTGACCCATGAAAAAGTCGTTACTTAATCAATGTCTAATTATCTTTAAATACATACCACATATCCAGCCTTCTTCATTATTCTAAAACCGTCAAAAATCCCTCTTCAATTCTAATTGCCATCTTCTACAAAATTCCCAAATGCTCTCAAGAAACGATCAAACATGTCTAACACAAGATCATCGTGGCACTCCTCCACCACCATCTCCCTCAAATTTATCATCATCTACTCTACCCAGTGTATCTCCAAAACCCAGGTTTCGAAGGCAGAAAATGCTTGCTAGAAAGACTATAGCATTTGGAGCTCTGAAGAAGGTTTTAAATGAAAGACTAAAGGCTAGCCAAGTGAAAGAAAGCCCAGCTCAAAATTCTGACTCCAGTTTTGAGTCTAAATCCTTTAAATCTGGGAGTGAAGGTGAAGGACATGGGTCTTCTGACACTGAAAAGACTCAAGAAACCCCTACTGAGGTAAGTTCATCTGTGGTTGAAAACTTAGAACTAGTTTTGTTCTGATTGGTCCCATTAGGGATGTAAAACTGGCTGAGTCGAATAGGAGTAGAGGTAAAAAGAAAGGAAAAGAGAGAGAGGGTGCAAGTGCTGAAGAAAGGGGAAATAGGAAGGGAAATGTTCTTGCTATATGTGGGATTGAACAAGAGAGGGTAGAAGAGAGTGGAATGAAGTCATGAGGAAGTGGTTCTGGGGAAGCAGCTGAGGGGTTGATTCATCTAAGCAAACAAAGAGATGAACCTGTTTCATCTAATGAGGAAACCTTGGCTGACCTACTGAAAATGGTTGGAGCAAGTTATGATCCAAAGAAAGGCAATGCTACCACACCAAAAGCCCCAAATGTTCCCAAGCCATCCAAGAAAAGAAAAGCCTCATCCCCAACACCTACTGCCTCTTCAGTGCCTAGAGGTAGAGCCACAAGAAGCAGGGTAAGACAAAGTGAAGCTGACGTGCAAAAGGCCTTAGAAGAAATCAAGAAAAGGAAAATGGAGAAGGGAAAGGGAAAGGTAACAGATTCATCTGAGGTTGTAGAGGAAGAGGAGATGGAACTGGTCCATCAAGAAAGGGGTACAACAGTGGAGGTTCCTACACCCACACCTAAAAAGCCCAAAACTTCCTCCAAGAAGTCTTCTTCTGTACCTGTGTCTGCTGAACCCTCACTAGCCAAGAGGACAAGATCTATAGTGAAATCTAAACAAACAAAAGTTTCAGATGATGAAGAGTGGAATGAAGAAGAAGAAGAAGAAGAAGATGATGATGATGAATCTGAGAAGGAATAGGACAAGTTTGCCATCTTTGGCAGAAGAAAATTTTTAAAAGGTAGATTGTTAAAGGACTTGGTAGAACTAGGGATGATGAGGTTGGTTGACTCTTTAGCTACTCAAGGTTGGAAGGACATGGTCCTTCAGATGGATGGGAGACTAGCTAGAAATGAACTAATTGATCTCATGGCTAATGTTGCTGTTAAGGATGGGGTTGTCACTAGTTTGGTGAAGGGAGTCCCACTGCAATTTGATGCTGAGAAACTGGGAGAGATTCTGGACATACCCTTTGAAGGGTTTGATGACTACACTAGGCAAAGGTGGCCATGCCTGGACTCCCTCCCTACTGCCCTTGAAATCACCAAGAGGTTCTATGATTCAGAGGATGTGAATGAAGCTAAGGCTGTGCAGAAAAGTGAGATGAGGCTTGAGCACAAGGTTGTGTTTGAGTTTGTCAACAAATGCCTACTGCCCAGACAAGAGAGAAGACACACTGCAAACTACATGGACCTAGTTCTTATGGAGTGACTTGAGAGAGGAAAGCAAATCAACTGTCCTGCTCTTATTGTCAAGTTGCTAGACAGGTTCATCAATGGCTCAAAGGTTCATGCTGCTCCATATGGCTTCATACTGACCACAGTTCTGGATATGCTGAATGTGCCTTTGAAGAAACAGGAAATGGCCTCAAGTAAGGAACATTTTGGCATCAAAACTCTTCTGGCTTGTGACTATCCAATCAATGTCATTCCAGTTGAACCTGGTTCATCTCTGAAGACACCCATCAACAACAAAGTTAGGACCTTGGTTCAGGAATGTGGAGCTAAGGATGCTAAAATTGCTAGGCTCAAGGCTCGTGTGGTTGAATTGGAAATTGAGAAGGATGGCCTTAGAACTGAGCTTGCCAAAGAAAAGGAGAAGAATGATGGAATTCTGCAGAATATGCTAAACCTTCTCCAAACTCAACCCTCCAGTTCCTCCAAGCCTTAAGGACTCCTAGCACTTGTCTCCTGAACCTGTCTAGTACCCCCAGTGACCCAGATTAGGGATTTTTTTGTTTTTTGCTCATGTTTTCAATGTTTTTTCTTTCTTTTGGTGGACTGTTAATGGCAACATATCACTATCAATAACAACTATTTTCTCTTGTTCTATGTTTATTCTGGCCTTGATAGTTTAAATATGTTTGTTGATTATTGGTGATTGCACCATGATTGCACTTGCAGTTGCCCCAATGACCATGAGTACTCATTAAAATCCGGGATTCACATTGTGTATGCAACTTTTCGATGATGCCAAAAGGGGAAAGAGATATTGTGCTTTACACATTATTCTGAAATAAGTGATATTTATAACCTAATTAACCTGGTCCTTGATGATAAGTGAATTTTCTAAAGTTTAGTGTTGAAGGTTAAGCGGAGTTCTTACAGGTCCTTTGATCAGTAAAAAGCATAGAGTTTGTCATCATCAAAAAGGGGGAATTTGTTGGCCCAAGAACAGGTGAAGTATTGAAGAATGACAAATGAACTCAGTCATGGACCAGGTCCATCATGTGAAGCACAGTCATGATCAACCTACACATGTGAGATGCACGTGAATGAGATAAGTCCCATTGATCAAGCAGCAATATCTCCTGATCTGATTGAAAAGGTTGCATATTGGATAAGGATAGAAAGTCTCCTTATGTGAAGAGAATACAATCCGGATAAAAGATAGTGTTGGAGTTTGAGTTGTTCAAGGACTCAACTTCAATGGAAGATTAGCAATTGACTTCCAATCAAACTCTGATTACTAACCTATTAAAAGACAATGATTGTTCTCTTTTACAGGGATCTCACAAATGTAGAAGTTAAACTAAATTGAGAGCAAAAGAGTAAGGCGATTTTGCAAGCAATTTATGTGAGATTTGAGTGTGCACTCCTGAAGCTACTTGGACGAGATAGAAGAACCAATTCCATTGTGTCTTTCTTTTATTCTAGTTCAATTGTAGTAATGATTTAAAGTTGTACCTTTCAGCATTCATAGAAGCAATTGCATTAGGTACTTAGAGTGTTCAAGTTATATGCTAACTTGAAGTTATCTCACCAGTTGAGGTTGTGTGCCACAACGGGATTAGAGTTAATCCTTAGGTTTACAAAGAGTTTTGTAAATGCTATTTTGGCTCAGTGATTTTAGTGGAAGTTTGGGAAAATCCTACTGAGTAGTAGGTCGTGGTTTTTTCACCTTTTGATCTAGGTGTTTTCCACATAAAAATCTTTGTGTTCTTTATTTTATGTACTTATTATTTTGCAAACAGTAGTGTTAGTACACCTAGAAGAACCAGGTTCTTCTAGAGCGAAAAATTGGGTACCACACAAATCACCCCCCCTCCCGTGTGGTATTGACGTATAAAACATCAAGGGGAGATAATACTCACCACATTCGCAGAAGGAGTAGTCAAAGACACCAAATTTCAAGTAGTAGAAATGGATATGGCTTACAATATGATTCTTGGCAGACCATGGATTCACGAAATAGATGTTGCTCCATCTACTTTACATAAAGTTATCATGTTCCCTTCATAATAGGGAATACGGAAAATTCGTGGTGACCAGAAAGCTTCCCGAAGCATTAACTCCGTGGGCAGATTCAAGCACAAAAAGTGACAAAAAATAACAATCACAGAATTCAGTTGAAGGTGCAGCAACACGAGCCTCAACTGAAGATGGGCAAACAGATAGAGACTAAGTCCTGATACTATTCAAGAACCAAAAGAAAATGAAAATATCAAAAATAATAATCGAGGAAATGGAAGCTATGGTACTATTTGTACATAGGTCGAACACAAAAATCCACATTGGGACCAACCTTAACCCAGAGATGAAACGTAAGTTGATTGAATTTTTAAAGGCTAACGCAGATTTTTTTTCTTGGTCCTATTCAGATATGATAGGTATACCACCGGAGGTAATAATCCATAAATTAAATGAAGATCCATCATTCCCACCTGTCAAACAAAAGAAAAGGAAGCAAGTCTCCTTCAAGAATCAGGTGATTCAAGATGAAGTGCAAAAGCTTTTAAAAATCGGGTCCATCTGTGAGGTAAAGTATCCAGATTGGTTGGCGAATACTGTAGTAGTGCCTAAAAAGAATGGTAAGTGGTGAGTTTGTGTAGATTATGCTGATCTAAATAAATCTTGCCCTAAAGATTCTTTCCCATTACCGCACATAGATCAACTAATTGATGATACTGCAGGACATGAATTATTAAGTTTTTTAGATGCCTATTCAGGATATAATCAAATTAAAATAGGTCCTCTAGATGAAGACAAAACTTTGTTTATAACAGACGGGGGGAGGGGGGGGACTTACTATTACAAATTTATGTCGTTCGGCCTAAAGAATATTGTGGCCACATACCAAAGGCTAGTGACCAAAATGTTTCAATAACACCTAGGAAAAATCATGAAGGTGTATATAGATGATATGCTGGTCAAATCACAACAAGAAGGAGATCATATAACACTTGTCTGATATATTTCAGATTCTTCTCAAATTTAACATGAAGTTAAATCCTAAGAAATGTGCATTTGGCGTGACATCAGGTAAGTTCTTGGGATTTATTATTTCTAACCGTGGCATTGAAGTACATCCCATGAAGATTAAAGATATTGAGGAAATTCCAAATATACTTACGAGCAAAAAAGAAGTACAGAGGCTGACAGAAAGAATAGCAGCTTTGGGAAGGTTTATTTCCAAGTCATCAAAAAAGTGCTTCAATTTCTTTTCAGCCCTAAAAAATAAAAATCAATTTGAATGGTCTGAAGAATGTCAACAAGTGCTTAAAATTTTAAAATCATACTTGTTAAATCCACCATTGCTAGCAAAACCAAAAGATGGGGAAAACATACTCATCTACCTTGTTGTTTCAGAAGTAGCGGTAAGTGTCGTATTAGTTCGAGAGCACCAAGGTAAACAATCTCTGGTTTATTATGTTAGCAAGTCTTTATTAGATGTTGAGACTCGATATCCTCATTTAGAAAAACTTGCATTATCATTAATTATGGCATCTAGGAAATTGAGGTCTTATTTTCAATGTCATCCTATCTCTGTAGTAACTGCCTACCCCTTACGTAACAAATTGCATAAACAAGAGTTATCGGGTAGATTAGCCAATTGGGCTATAGATCTAAGTGAATATGACATTACATATCAACCTAGAACTGCAATAAAGTCACGCATTTTAGCAGATTTTGTAGCAGATTTTAGTCAAGGGTTACAAGTGGAGGCAGAAAAAGAATTGCAGGTATTTAACGGGTCTAATTGTCACGACCCCAACCCCAGTCGTGATGGTGCCCAACACACTGCTAGGCAAGCCCGACCAATTCAACAACCTTAACCATTTTTATACAGTTCATAATTCAACTAACAAAAATAATTACTAAGTCATAATACTGAAACTCTGAAATATAGTTAAAACATGTGGAAAACCCAAGTAGAAATGCTACTACACAGCCCGAAGAATCCGGTGTCACAAGTCTGAGCCTCTAATACACGGGTGTCAACCTACTACATATCGTTCTCTAGAAATGCGGAAATAAAGTAAATAAGATAGAAGGAAGATCAGGACTGCGGATGCCAAATGCAGCTACCTTGATATTCCCAGATATGATGCTAGGCAGAGAAGTCCTCACACAGCCTCATGTGTACCTGGATCTGCATGCAAGGTGCAAGGAGTAATATGAGTACTCCGACCTAGTGAGTAATAAACATAAATAATGTTTGAGAATAAGAAATCCTGAATAGGCACAAAGTAATCCTATAAATACAACAACTTGAACCCAGTAGTATAAAATCAGTAAATCAATGAAACAATTAAGGAAATACTACAACAGATAAATAAGTAAATGACAATCAAATATGCAATGCAACACATAAACCGGTACTCTCCAGTACCCGCTGCGGCGTGCAACCCGCTCCATTTATTTATCGTCGACGGCGCTCACTGGGCGTGTGCAGACTCCGGGAGGGGCTCCTTACGGCCCAAGCGCAATAATAAGCCATCTCATGGCATCACTAGGCCCTCAACCTCATATTAATATCAATATAGTACTGCGGCGGCACGCAGCCCGATCCCATGCTCAGTCCAAAATCACATAAGCCCCTCGGGCACAATAATATAGAAATATTCAGCCCAGACTTCTTTTTAAAAAAAACATTAATTAAGTTTCAAGTTAGAGAAAAGGTGGCTGAGTTTACAAAACAGTATTAAAAACCAGGACTGAGTTCATTAATATGTAAAAATGGTAAGAAACCAGTAATAAGGATCCCTGAAGGATTTAATCAATAGGCACGAAGCCCAAATATAGCAATCAGCTCAAATTATAATAATAATAATAATAATAATAATAATAATAATAATAAGTGAATTTCAGTCAAATACGCAGTATATTCATCTACCAGGACGGACCAAGTCACAATCCCCAACGGTGCTCTACCCCACGCTCGCTACCCGACGTGCAAGTCACCTCAATATAGCACTACGATGTGCAAATACGGGGTTTCAAACCCTCAGAACATCATTTACATCTATTACTCACCTCAAGCCGGCCAAAATCCTAGATCGCTATGCCCTTGCCTCTCAAATCGAGCTCCTCGCGCGCCGCCAAATCTGATCAAAACCACAATGAATACGTCATAATATGCCAATGAAACAATACCCAATCGGAAATAATCGAAAAATAGCGAAAATCTCAAAATTAGCAAAACTCGAGTCCCGGGCCCACTTTGCGAAAATCAGAAAATTTAACATCCACGGATTTCTTGTCTCGCCACGAGTCTATACATATAAAAAATACCAAAATCGGAGTCCAAATGACCCCTGAAATCCCAATTTTAACTTTCTTAAGTTTCAAGCCCTAATCCACCATTTTTGCCCATTAATTGCCTGAATTTTCAGCTCTAATCCATGTAATAACACCATGAAATTGTGTTTTGAGTTCAAGAATCCATACCTTATCGAAACCCCTTGAAATCTCTCTTCAAAATCGCCCACAATCCTCCAAGTACGAGCTAAAAATATGAAACCCTTCAAAATTCGCGAAGAAGACCAATTAAATATTCTGCCTAGACCTTTCTGCTTATGCGGTCAAATTTCCGCCTATGCAGCACCGTTTATGTGGTTACTCCATTCGCTTTTGCGGAATTTCACTTAAGGGGCCAAACCGCTTCTGCGGTCACTTAGCCGCATCTGCGGCTTCGCAGATGCGGTCCCCAACCTGCACCTGCGGTCCCAGGCTTCCTTCAGCCCTCCCGCTTCTGCGACTCCACGCACGCACCTGCAATACCGCTTCTACGGTCCCACTTCCACAGAAGCGGAAATACCAGAAGCAGTAGAAATTCCTTAAGCTTTACAAGCCAAACTTCCCGTTAACCATCCGAAATCACCCCCGAGGCCCCCGGGACCTCAACCAAAAATACCAACACCTCCTATAACATCATTCAAACTTGTTCCAATCATTAAAACATCTCAAACAACACTAAATTCATCAATTCTCACCGGTTTCAAGCCTAAGTTCTTCAAAAACTTCCGAAACACGCATTTGATCAAAAATCCAACAAAAACACCTCCGAATAACCTGAAATTTTGCACACACATCCCAAATCACCTAACGAAGATACTGCAACTCTCAAAATTCCATTCCGGCCCTCGAATCAAAATCTCACCTATCAACCGGAATTCACTAAAATACTCACCTCGCCAATTCAAGCCTAATTCTACACTGGACCTCCAAAATCACTTCCGATCACACTCCTAAGTCAAAAATTATCCCCCAAAGCTAACCGAATCATCAGAATCCACATCCGATCCCCCTAACATATAATTCCATGCCCGGTTGACTTTTCCAAACTAAGCATTCCTTAAAGAGACTAAGTGTCTCATTTCCTTCCAAAAATCAACCCAATTCAACTCGTTCACACAAGACACTGATAATGAAGCATAACGAAGTAGGAAATGGGGGAAACAAAGCAGTTCTCATGAGATGACGGGTCGGGTTGTCACACTAATGCAGGTACTTGGACCTTATTTACTGATTGTTCATCAAATGTAAAAAGAGCAGGTCTAAGCATTGTCTTGGTACCACCTGCGGGAGAAACCACACGACAAGCCATAAAATGTCATCCTATTACTAATAATGAGGCAGAATATGAAGCTGTGATTGCAGGTTTAGAATTGGCATGAGAGCTCGAAATAGAGCAGGTCATCATCAAAAGTGACTCACAACTCGTAGTTAACCAAATGTAGGGGACTTATATAGCTATAGAGGCAAGGATGCAACAATACTTGGAAGAGGCATGGGACTTAGTCAGACAATTCCAAACTTGGAAAGTCACGCAGATACCAAGGGAAGAGAATGTATAGGTAGACGCTTTGGCTAATTTTGCATCCGTTGCAGATGTAACAAATGAAGAAAACGCTTCTATAATACATTTGTTTCATTCAGTGCTTGATCAAGATAAAAATAAGGTAAATTACAATAATCTAACTTGGGATTAGAGAAACGAGATTGTCAATTTTTTGCAGTATGGAATACTACCTGAAGATAAAAGAAAGGCTTAAGCACTTCGCCAAAAGGCTGCTCATTACAGTTTAGATCAGGGCAATTTATATCGAAAAATTTTTGGTGTCCCTCTAGAAAGATGTCTCGGCGCTTCTCAAATGGAATATGTGATGAAAGAAATACACGAGGGACATTGTGGAAATCACGCTGGAGGAAGATCTTTGGTAAAACTATAACTAGAGTTGGCTATTACTGGCCAAAAATGGAAGAAAAGGCGGAAACTTTTGTGGCCAAATGTGACAAGTGACAAAGATATGGTAACAACGGGCATAGACCAGCTGAATTATTACATTCGATTATTGTACCATGGCCTTCTATGAAGTGGGGGATGGATATCGTAGGTCAATTACCACAAGCCAAGGGCAAGGTGTAGCATCCCGTACATTTGGAATAGGTGTGGACATATTAAATGGGTATTAATTTGATATTTTATACATGTGAAGTCCCATCGGGATGATTATGGGTGATCATAGTTGTTTTGGAATCAAGACGCAGAGTGAGGTGCATAAAATTTGACAAAATTGACTAAGTTTGCATAAGGTCCATCTTCCAGAAGGGTTTATTGAAAATATGTAAGGAATTTAGGAAAACACAAAGTTCAAAAGTTGTATACCTTTGAAATAGCTTTCCAACGATATATTATGAAGCCCAAATGGAGCTCTGTACAAAATGTTATGCCCATTTTCACCGCGGCCGCGGTGGTAGGGAGTGTCCCAGCGATTTACCACGGTCGAGACTATGGTCGCACCTACAAGGACGCGAAGGCCAACTTGGGAAGTAGTTTTTTTAGCCCGATTTCGTCCCCCACAGCCCCAAAACTTGAAAACTTGCTCTAGAAAGTAAAGCTCTCAAAAACCTAACTCCTTAAGGGTCCCTCCACCACCCAAGGTAAGTTCTAATGGTGATTCTAAGTTTATTTCAATTCCCCAATACCTTATTAACATGGGTAAACCATGCATATCATTAGATATCCGATTGGGACATCATTGATGAGAGAAGAAACCCTAGAATTCGAATTCAAGAAGATTGAACATCGAAAAGGTAGTGTCTTCACCCTCTAATTGATTCTAGCATTGGTTTAATGATTATAGACCCTAGTTCATGAGATTTTAGTTGATGGGTTTGATACAAAAGTATGAACGGTTATAGGTTTGGTGTATTGTTTACCTTATGGGTGATAAAGAACAATATTGATTATAATCATTTGAGACTTTAGAATTTATCTAAGAGCAAGAGAATGAGTTATTGGGTGTAGAAACACCATTAATAGGGATTATGAAGCTTTATACTCCCCAAGCATTTGATAAAATGCCTAAAGGACCAAAACATGAGTATTTTGGCTAATATGGAATCTATTTGACTTGTGTTGGTATTGATTAAGGTTGAAAGGGTTGGCGAATGTTGTATTACACTCAAGAGAAGGAAGTTAAGAATATGATGCTAACTCTCTATGTTTGGGAATTTTAATGATTCTTCCTACACTATGTTTCTTTTACGACATCACCAATTGCCTCAGAAATATAGTTAAGCCTAGTTCCTTGAATAGTTGCAGAACTTCTATTCTCTAGCTTCATAACTCGTTCACCACTTTCATTATGAACGTTGCGAGCTCAGTGGGTATTCAATATAGACTTGGGGTTGATGCCCCTAATTCTTAGTATAGATTACTCAGTATGCCATAAAGAGTTGAAGTTTCAGCGTTCATAATCAGTTCAAGAATACATGTCCCAATCTAGTCCTATTCAATATTCCAGTATCACGTAACTCAGTGTGATCTAGTATTCCATTATCATGTAACTCAGTGTGATTCAGTATTTCACTATCATGAACTGCAGTTTGATTCTCAATTCCTGAATGTTGAACACATGTATTTGGGCCTGAGGTCGTAGTTTATATGCTTTATGCATACTTGGGCTTGAGGCCGTAGTTTATGCTTTATGCATGTTTGGTCCTGAGGTCGTAGTTTATGCTTTATGCATTTTTAGGCCTGAGGCCGTAGTTATGCATACGTATACTTGGGCCTGAGACCGTAGCTTGTGCATATATATATTGGGCCCGAGGCCGTAGCTTATTCAGATAAACAGGTTGTTCATCATTCAGAAGAGGGAGTATTCATATCCTTACTTCCTTTGTTCAGTTCAGTTATTAGTTATTATTTCAGTTATCAGTTATCAGTTATCATTTTAGTCATCAATTATCATTCAGTTATCAGTCATCATTTCAGTTATCAGTCATCAGTTATCAGTTATAATTATCAATTATCAACTATGATTTCAGTTTTTGTTTCAATAGTTATCATTTCAATACCAATTATCAATTCTTAGTTATCATCTTAGTTTCAGTTTTAGTTTTAGCATTTACAATTCTTTCTTTCGGTTGCTTTACATACTAGTGCAATTCAAATGTACTTACGCCCCTTTTGCCCGGGGCCTACATCTTTCGATGCAGGTAATGATTTACATGTTGACGATTCAGAGTGTTAGGATTCTCGTACTAGCTACTTGGTGATCCCCGGTTATTTCGGGATATTATCATTACCTTACAGTCCTCAGTATTACAGACAGTCAGTGTTTTCAGTATTTCATTAGAGGCTTCATAGACTAGAGTAACAGTTAGACAGAGTCACAGGCTTTTCATATTAAGCTATGTTGACTACAAATATGTTTCAGAATTGTATTAGTATTTCCGTACTTTGATTTATATCATCCAGACTTTCAATATATTGGCATGTGTTAGTTTATCTTCCGCATTCAGTATGTTATGATATCACATGTTGATTCAGCCAGCCAGTTGGTTTGCTCGATCACATGTAGTCAGGCACCGGTTGTCGTGTTACATCCAGGCCCAGGTTCGGGGCATGACAAAGCTTGGTATCAGAGCACTAGTTTTAAGAGTCCTAGGGATTCTATGAAGCCGTGTCTAGTGGAGTTTCCTTTATATGTGTGTGCCGGCCACTCATATAAACGGTTAATTACCAAGACATCCAGGATTGTCTCATTTCTTTCTACTCTAGATCGTGCCATGAATCTTAGAGCAATAGTTAACCTTCTCTCCCTATCAAATTCCAAACGTATTGGATGCCCAAGCGTCGTGCAGGAGAAATCTGAGTTCCTAGAGAGGATAATTGCCCATTGGGGTATAATTATCGAGTACAGGTTTGCAAATATAAGACTTGAGATGGTGTTAAAAGGGGGATGTAATGAATAGTAGTACAAATTAGAGCATAACCTTATCAGAAAGTACAAAAGCAGTTATCATGTTTTATGGATATCAGATTATCTCAGTTACTAGTTATACAGTCTTTCAGTTAGCGGGTTTATGGTTATTCAGTAATCCAGTTATTTGTTATTTAGTTACCAGATCTCCAATTTTCAGTGTATCAAAATTTTTGGAGACTTGTGAGTATACAGTGATGCATATGGATGCTCAAAGAAAATGTAAGTAACAGTGATTATAGCAAAATCTTCGCATGTTTTAGAGATTAAGACCCAAGAATTGCTGGATGGTGGAGTAAATGATTTATCAGATGATGGTATACTTTGAAGGATAAGTTTGTACATGGTAGTGTATTCGTATGTGTTTTACCTCCTAGAAGAATTTCATTTTTTTTTAATTTTTGGAAATGGAGCCACAAGTTGGATGATGATATTCAGATGTCAGACCCTAACATTAGTCGGTATAGTTTTGGACAGAAAAGAGCCTAAGGGTAAAATAACTAGGAGTTAGAAATGTTTGTTATTACCAAAGATGTGATTTCTTACAACTCATGCAAATGACTAAGAAGATATAGTGTACGAAAATGAGAACATATAGCAACCGATGTTGAATTTTAGGGAATGATTTTATGTTGTTTATATTTATTCATATTAGGACTAGAAAGTACTACCTTTGTAAGTTACTATAAGAAGTAGGTAGTATTGTGAGATAAAGTATATGACAGTTATCCTTAGGTTATGTGACTAAGTGTTTGCTCGAACGTTTATAGTTTTGTATGATTTTGAAGTGCATAGAAATTTTGGGGTTAGATTCCAATTTTATTTAATACAGATGGAATTTTCCTAAGTGTGATCCATGTACATAGTACAAAAGAAAGATTTTGTGCGACCGTAGAATATAGTCGGATGGTGAGGTAAGTTAGAATAACCTTAAGCTTCACTTTAGTTATTCAAAGCAGAGCAAGAAAACATGATGGTAGTAGGTGGTTAGTAAAAGAATAGTAAGTAAGTTTTGAGTTGATACAGTGAATTAGCACTTTCAGCAGAGCTAGTAGAGGTACAATTTGATTCACTTAGCCAGGTCAACCCTAATGAATGGATGAAAATTTGAAATACCGAACGCGTGTTAAAACCCAAAGAGTTTAAGTTAAACTCGAAGTACAGTAGCAGTGGGAAAAAATATTAGCTAGCAGTGAGAGCACAAACTATAGAAGAATAGCCTTTAGGAATTATCGTAATGTGGTTTCTCCAAGATTGACAGTGTGAGCAGAGTTAAATTATTAAGATTATGTATGATAGTTTTGAATACATTAGATTTCTGTTAAGTGAATAATTTAGTTTTTCCTAGTAAGAAAGATTTCTCAGAAGTAAGTTGGAAGATGAGTTGTCATTGACGTAGAGTGCAAAGAATTGCAGAGAATAAGGAAAGTTATTTGGATCCCAGCAAAAAGAGAAGGATACACAAGTATAAGACATTTGGTCTAAGGGGTGATGTGAAAATTTTCAGTAAGTCCAGCTAGAGATCTGAAACTCGAATAGTAGCATGGGATATGCAAAAAAAAACCAGTTCGGTAATGAGGGACAATTGTATAATTACCACACGGATTATGTCTAGCATGTGCAAGAAAAATAGATTAAGCAGAATGATCATCGAGTTTAGTTATTGATGATAAAGTGATCACAGAAAGCTATAAAATCATGCCCAGTTATGTACCACGAGGGTAGTGCCTTTGCACGAGACTCTAGTCTTCGGAGTACTGGTTAAAGACTTAGCTCACAAAAATTCTATAAGTGTTTTCAGGAAGTTCTTAAGAAGATAAAGTGTAGGAACTATAAGTCATGATTGATGTAGATAAGAGAACTCTGGTAAAAGAAGTTCACCAGCCAAGATAGGAGTTCGACTTCGGACTCTAAAGATGACGGAGTTGTTGTCTAGAACAGGAATTGTTCCCCCTTAGTAGCTGTTGAGAAGGAGAAACAATTTGATGATCCCTATGTGTTGCAGTTGAAAGAGGAGATTCACAAGTATAAGATGATGACTTTTGAAAAAAGGGGAGATGATGGTACTTTGAGGTACTAGGACAGATTGTGTGTTCCAGACATAGATGGACTTAAAGAGGGAAGATCATGTTAGAAATCCATAATTCTAAGTATTCTTTCCATCCAGGTTCCCAAATATGCATCATGACCAAGGAGATTTAATGGTTGAATGACATGAAAAAGAACGTCGTAGACTTTATGGCCAGGCAGAGCATTTGATTTAAACAGTTAAGGATATGTCCCTGATGTTAATAGTAATTGGGATGATCACATACCTATCATTGACCTTGCTAATAATAACACCTACCATTTCAGTACAAAGATGGCACTGTGCGAGACTCTGTATGGGAGAAGGTGTAGATTGCTAATTGGTTGGTTCAAGTTGGTGATTGGGTGTTTCTGAAAGTTTTGCTTATGCAAGGCGTTATGGGATTTGGGAAGAAGGGGGAGCATAGTCCCTGCTAAATTGGGCCATATAGAATCTTATGAAGGATCAGTCAATTAGCTTATGAGTTGGAGTTGCCACCAGAATTAGTGGTGGTACAACCAGTATTTCATGTGTCATGTTATAACATTCAAGTTTCCATTACTTATATACTCATGACAGTTAAGTACTCAGATACTCATGCCAGTTCAGTACTCAGATTCTCATGCCAGTTCAGTACTCAGATACTCATGTTAGTTCAGTACTCAGATACTCATGTCAGTTCAGTACTCAAATATTCAAGTCAGTTCAATACTCAGCTACTCATGTCAGTCCAATACATAGATATTCATGCCAACATAGTACTCAGATATTGATGTTAGTTCAATACTCAATTATTCGTGACAGTTCAATATTCAGATATCCATGTTAGTTCAATATTCACGTATCTATGGCAGACCAATATTCAGTCAATGCAGTAGTCATTCAGTTCAATATCTCAACAGTTCAGTAATCATGTATTCATTATGTTTAGCATGCAGGTGTTAATGAAAGTCCATGTTTCCACCAGACCCATTTGAGGTTCGGAGTTAGCGGAGGTTACAGTCAGGACAATCATTTGAGAATGAATGATCCCAAGGGGTAGATAATGTAACATCCCGTACATTCGGACTAGGTGTGTACATATTAAATGGGTATTAAATTAATATTTTATAATGTGAAGTCCCATCGGGATAATTATGGGTAAAAATAGTTGTTTTAGAATAAAGACGGAGAGTGAGGTGCATAAGATTTGACAAAATCGACTAAGTTTGCAGAAGATCCGTCTTCCAGTAGGTTTTAGTGAAAATGTGTAATGCACTGGGGGAAAACAAATAATGAAAGTTGTAGGCATTTTAAGTATCTTTCCAACGATATATTGTAGAGCCCAAACGGAGCTTTGTACAAAACGTTATGCCCGTTTTACAGAATGGTGTGTAACCACCAAGGTCCTACCGCATTTTCACCACGGCCACGGTGGTGAGGCAGTGTCCCAGTGATTTACCATGGTCACGCCTACTGGGTCGCGGTGGCCAACTTGGGAAGTCATTTTTTTAGCCCTATTTCATCCCCCACAGCCCCAAAACTTGAAAACTTGCTCTAGAAAGTAAAGCTCTCAAAAACCTAACTCCTTAAGGGTCCCTCCACCACCCAAGATAAGTTCTAATGGTGATTCTAAGTTTATTTCAATTCCTAAACACCTTATTAACATGCGTAAACCCTCCATATCATTAGATATTTGATTGGGACATCATTGATGAGAGAAGAAATCCTAGAACTCGAATTCAAGAAGATTGAACGTCGAAAAGGTAATGTCTTCACCCTCTAATTGATTCTAGCATTGGTTTAATGATTATAGACCCTAATTCATGGTATTTAAGTTGATGGATTTGATAGAAAAGTATGAACGGTTATAGGTTTGGTATGTTAATTATTGATTATTGGTTAAGGGTATTGTTTACCTTATGGGTGATAAAGAACAATGTTGATTATAATCATTTGAGACTTTAGAATTTATCTAGGAGCAAGAGAATGGGTCATTGGGGGTAGAAACACCATTAATAGGGATTATGAAGCTTTATACTCACAAGTGTTTTATAAAATGCCTAAGGGACCAAAACATGAGTGTTTTTGCTAATATGGAATCCATTTGACTTGTGTTGATATAGATTAAAGTTGAAAGGGTTGGCGAATGTTGTATTATACTCAAGAGCAAGAAGTTAAGGTATGTGATGCTAACTCTCTATGTTTGGGAATTTTAATGATTCTCCCTACACTACGTTTCTTTTACGATGTCACCAATTGCCTCAGAAATATAGTTAAGCCTAGTTCCTTTAATTGTTGCAGAAATTCTATTCTCTAACTTCATAACTCGTTCACCACTTTCATTATGAATGTTGTGAGCTCAGTGCGTATTCAATATAGACTTGGTTTTGATGCCCCCGAGTCTTCGTATATATTACTCAGTACGCCATAAACAGTCGAAGTTTTAGTGTTCATAATCAGTTCAAAAATACATGTCTCAATCTAGTCCTATTCAGTATTCCAGCATTATGTAACTCAGTGTGATCCAGTATTCTATTATCATGTAACTCAGTGTGATTCAGTATTTCACTATCATGTACTGCAGTTTGATTCTCAGTTCCTGAATGTTGAACACTTGTATTTGGGCCTGAGGTCGTTGTTTATATGCTTTATGCATACTTGGTCCTGAGGCTGTAGTTTATGCTTTATGCATGTTTGGGAATGAGGTCGTAGTTTATGCTTTATGTATTTTTGGGCCTAAGGTCGTAGTTATGTATATGTATACTTGGGCATGAGGTCGTAGATTGTGCACATATATATTGGGCCCGAGGTCGTAGCTTATTCAGATAAACAGGTTGTTCATCATTCAGAAGAGGGAGTATTCATATCCTTACTTCCTTTGTTTAGTTCTGTTATCAGTTATTATTTCAGTTATCAGTTATTATTTTAGTTATCAGTTATTAGTTGTCATTTCAGTCATCAGTTATCATTTCGGTTATCAGTCATTATTTCAGTTATCAGTTATAATTATCAGTTATCAACCATTGTTTCAGTTTCTATTTCAATAGTTATCATTTCAATGCCAATTATCAATTCTCAGTTATTAGCTTAGTTTCAGTTTCAGCATTTATAATTCTTTCTTTTGGTTGCTTTACATACCAGTGCAATTCAAATTTACTGACATCCCTTTTGACCGGGGCCTGCATCTCGCGATGCAGCTAATGATTTACAGGTTGCCGATTCAAAGTGCTAGGATTCTCGTACCAGCTATTTGGTGATCCCCAGTTATTTCGGGGCATTATCATTACCTTACAGTCCTCGGTATGTTCAAACAGTCAGTGTTTTCAGTATTTCATTAGAGGCTTCATAGACTAGAGTAACAGTTAGACAGAGTCACAGGCATTTCATATTAAGCTATGTTGGCTACAAATATGTTTCTGAATTGTATTAGTATTTCCGCACTTTGATTTATATCATCCAGACTTTAAGTATATTAGCATGTGTTAGTTTATCTTCCACATTCATTATATTATGATATCACATGTTGATTCAGCCAGCCAATTGGTTCGCTCGGTCACATGTAGTTAGGCACCAAGTGCCGTGTTACGTCCAGGCCCAGGTTCGGGGCGTGACACAAGGTAAGATTTATGTTAGTACTCACTGACTGTTTTACTATGTGGGTAGAAGAATAAGCCTTCAAACAGGTACGAGAAAGAAGTTCGAGACTTCATCTGGGGTTCCAAAAGAGATCGTGTGTGATAACGTCCTGCAATTCATAGGTGCACAAATCACAGAATTCTTCCAAAGTTGGCAAATTAAAAGGATTACCTCGACACCTTATCATCCAGTGGCCAATGGACAAATGAATTAACAAATAAAGTTATTATCAACAACTTGAATAAAAAGACTAGAAAAATCAAAAGGCAAGTGGCCAAAGGTACTACTTAGAGTCTTGTGGGCTTACCGAACAACAGCAAAAACAAGTACGGGAAAGACACTATTTTCACTTTCATACGGTGCTGAAGCCTTAACTCCAGTTGAAATAGGGGATCCAAGTACGAGATATACTCAAGATACTGAAGAGTCAAATGAAGAAGAGATGCGCGTAAATCTGGTTTTGCTTGAAGAAATGAGGGGAAAATGCCCTAATAAGAATGGCAGCGCAAAAATAAGTTATTGAGCGATATTACAACCGGAAAGCTCGTCTTAGATACTTCAATATTGGGGACTACGTACTCAAGAAAGTTTTCCAGTCCACAAGAGCAGCAAATGCAAGAAAGTTAAGTCCAAATTGGTAAGGGCCTTACAAGATTCGTGGTATTGCAGGAAAAGGTGCATATGAGCTTGAAACCATTGATGGCAAGATTCTACCTTCAAGTTGGAATGTTGTTCATCTGAAGAAGTACTTTTTTTAAGGGAAGGAAATACAACCGGTCAAGTATCCCCACTTACGATTTTTATTTTGAATTGTTAAAATTATACTAATAATTTTAGATGATAGGCAAAAAGCTAGCTCACACCAAATGATGAATTTAGACCTGAAAGACACGCGGAAGAAACATAATTTCCGGTCTAGGGTTACAACTATTCTGATGGAAATGTAATGGGTTAAGCAGTCTTCATCTAAAATATACCTCCGAGTCCCGTATGCTTTTCCTTTTTAGGAAAAGGACCGCATGGAAGGAATAATCAAGTGCTTGAGATTTCATACTTCAAAGCTCAAACACTTGAGGGACTATATAATATCCATATAATATATGTATAAGGAAGGCAAAGAAGGCTGAAGCAATCAAATTTCAAGTCTTTTACACAGTCTACTCAACAAATATCAAGTTCAGAGCAAAGTCACGAGCCAAAAACAACAAGCCTGATTCAAAACCTGCGAAGAATACACTCGTGGATATAAATTTCAAATTCTTATGAATGTTTAGGTTAAAGGAAGTATTTAGCCATGGATCATAAAGAAACCCTTGGATTCTCTTTTTTAATAATCCTGTTGTAAAGAAAACAGTTACGGAAGAGTTATAGAAGATATTTAAATACATGTAAGGTGTTATTTAGCTTGACAAGATCGAATAAAACTTTTCTCAAAGTTATTCCAAGAAACATGTATTTTCCTATTTCTCTTTTCGTATGTTTAAACCATCATGAAGTTGAGACGTCTTCTTCATTAAGTGCCGTATATAAAAGGACTCTCTTTTATAATTCATGCTTGAATCAAAAAATTCATGAAGTTAACTAAGCATTTTTAAATGCAAAAGTTAAAAGGTTAAAGAAAAACCACATATTAAAATTTAAGTGGAAGCAAAACCCTAAACTTATAAGGAAATAAGGTAAGGGCAAATAATCAAAAGAGCGTGACAGAAACTCAAGTTAAAGACATCACAAAAAGTTGAAGCAAAAACTTTATAATATTTAGTTAAGACTAAGTATGAACTTAGTCCTAACTTGATCATCATTATAAAAATCCCTGAAAAGACCTGGGGATATGTTGTCACCAAAAAATATTACCCCTAAACGGGACCAGGGGTAAAACCACTAATTGTTCAACAACAAAAAAGGTAACTAAATTCACAATTAAACTTTCACTATGGAGCAGGTTCTAAACCAGTATTCAAGATGGCACATTCAGCAGCAGAAGGTTCGACTTGATCAGAAGGAGCTGGGACATCCACTACACCAGGATTAGATTCAATATATTCGAGAGTATCAGCCATGGGTGAAGAAAAACTTTGCTCTGCTGAGTTTCAATCGTCTACTTAATCTTTGCTAACTCAGCATCCAAGTTAAAACCTTCCTGGATTACCTCCATAACAGTATCATGGCGCGTGTTCAAAATGGCCCAACTTGCTTCAACAGCGGCCTTGTCCTCAAGAGCTTCGTAGTCTCTTTCCCAATGATCAATTTCACTCTTAAGCTCCTCCCTCTCATCTAAAACAACATCGTAAGAAGTCTGTAAGGGGGCAAGTGAACTCTCCAAAAACTTGACCTTATCAGAAGATACTCGAATATCTTCTTGGGTCTGAGTGAGCGTTTGAACAAGCTCATCAGCATAAACTTCTTTTTCATTCAATAGCATCCTCAGACCTCTGATCTCTTCAGTAGCTTTGGAGAGTTGTTCAACAAAAGACAACATGAAGAGGTTCATATCCTTGCCCGTTTGGTTGGAAGAAGCTTTCTCAACAGCTAGCTCTGTTGTCATGACTCTTAGCTGCTGCTCCAAGGTATATTTGTTCTCTTCTAAAACTTCCATCTCAATCTGGAGGCTTTCATACCATTCTTTCAAATTATCTGCCTCAATCTGGTAATCATGCATCAATTGCTCCGTATGGAAAACCCTTTTCATCATCTCTATGCCGATGAGATTGATCTACATAAAGAGAAAAGGATAAGAATCCTAATAGAAGGAAAATTATATAAGATATGGAAAGAAGTCTATACCTTCAATGATGATTGCACGATGTCATTCATCCAAGTCAAAGAACTGTAACTTTCTAGCTTGGACTTTTCAACTGGACCAATCAAGGGCTTTAACCATACGTTAGTCTGGCCTGACTTCTTCAGAAGATTTCCATTGGCAGGAACTTCAATGGTAATTTGCTTCATTACCCTATTTCCACTTGAAGAACCAATTTCAGTACTAGGAATATTGGCAGCATGGATAGTAGAAGAAGTCATAATGGCTTCAGGCAGAGTAGAAATAGCATCAGTAAGAATAGGCAGTTGGCGTTCCATTGGGACAGATACGGGGTAGGAGGCAAAAGGTACTTCTTCAAACACCAAGTCAAAACCTTCATTATCAAACCCACGTGAAAAGAGGTGCTCAGCAGAGTCACGAGATGCCACGGGCGTCTCTTTGTCAGAACTCACTAAAGTGGCTTCAACAGGCTCGGTCATGGGAACAGAACAAGGAGCAGGAGTAGCTTCGTCATCCGAAATGACGCATTCTTCTAGCCTGCGGCTTTCTAACCAAAGAACCTCCATCCCGCCCCTCTTCATCTTTAGAATCCTAAGGTTTGTCAGCTTTTCTTTTCGTTGAATAACTCAAGATTATCTCTTGAGCTCTCACCAAAGAAAGTCTAGAAGCTGCGATTGACTCAACACTTGCGCCACGAATAGGAATCCCTGATAAAAAGAAGGGTTAAATAAATTCTAATGAAAGAATGAATAAAAAAAATAAAAGGGAAAGAATAGAAGTTTTACCATGGATCTTAACCTTCCAACCAAACCTACTTGAGAGGTACTTCCAAGATCTAACTTCCATCGGAGCAATGGTCAATAATTTTTCTACCCAATCACGGAAATTGGAAATCTATTTAACAGTTCCCGGTTGCTGAAAAAGGAAAAGTGAAACAGTCATGGGAAGTACAAACTCTTAAAAAAATAGAAGAGAGAAAGTTGTAAAGAAAACTTACGTGCAAAATTCCACTTTTCAAGGAATGACATATTTTCTTCACCTACTAACCCTATTGTAGGAGCAGCGACAAATCGGGCGTACCAGCCACGATCTTTATTGTCCTCGGGGCTGACTAAAACGCTCTTGCTCCTCGCCACCAAAGTGAAACCCCCATGACAGAATAACTTAGAGGAGTAGAGATGAATCTATACTATATTAAAAGCACGAAGAGCCTTAGCGAAATGCCGTTCGCCTTTTTTACCCTTTAAAAATAGAGTTAACACTAGACAAAATAGTCATTTAATTATACTCCTAATATTTAACTCTTTGAAATTGATTAAATTTTTTATTATTAAATTATTTTCCATTTAAACTAGGTAGGAAATCCTAAACTTTAGGACTTTAAAATCAATTAAATTTTTACCTAACTTAAATCTTTTCCTTATTTGAACTATATATGTTACAAAATAATAATTCTTACATGATACTTTCATGGACATATATTCTTTGAAAAACGGAGCAAATTAACGTGTGTTTTAAGTAAAATAAAGTAACAAATTGATCCAGCAATTTTATGCCTAATATTTAAAAGGGCACGTAAGAAATAGTGCACGTAAGTCATAGTTTTGATTTTAAAAAAAGATGAAAACACTAATGATAATTCATATTAAGGTTGCATGAATTTAGACTTTAAAAAGCAATTGGGACGTTCTATTTTCGTTTAACAATAAGGACGTAGAATTTACAGTATACTTACAATATTTTTCCAGTTTTATTGTCTAAATATTAAGAAATAATCAAATGATAATCTTTTTTAAATGTGACATTATTTTAAATGGCAAAATAAGTTGATCAATATTGTGAGCACGTGACTTTTGCTTCGCTTGAAATATTCCTACAGAATTTTTAAAATTAGGATTTTTCTTTTATTATTTGAATTTTAGGGAATTAATTGCATAATTTCTATGTTTGTTCACATTTTTGTGTACATGTTTAGTTTAGATAATTCATAAAAAGAACAAAACTATTGCATGGGCATTTAGGTTTTAATTCTGCATATTTTAGATTAATTAGTAGTTAGGATTTTACAAAAATACAAAAATCACAAAAATTAATTTATTTTCGCTTTATTTAATTTTTAGCTTTGAATTTTTTTTAATTTGGTATTTAGTTAATTGAGTTAAGTATTAATTAGAGCTTAATATAATTTGGTTTCTTATAGTTAATCTAGTTTTTTGTTTTAATTTGAAAAGAAAAGAAAAGAATTTAAAAAAAAAAGGGGGGGGGGGGGGGGAATTTGTATTGAAGGGCCAGCCTATTTCGGCCATGTCCTTAATAAAGATCTCAACCCATTCCAAATCACCCCAGCCCACTAAAATTGGCACAAGACCCGTCGTTTAAACCGGCCCAGTTCCCTTTGTCCCAAAATTCAAAAACGACGTCGTTTAAGAGATGATAGATCTGGACCGTTGATTTCTTTCAATCCAATGGCCAAGGAACACCCCTGTATTTTGATATAACTGTCCGAATAATCTCTCGTATCTATGTACTTGGCCCTATCCTCTTCATCTTCAACCCTAGACCCGCCGCCCTAAGCTTCACCGCCATCTCCGGCCGGCCGCGGAGCTCCAACTGCCATCGAAATCCAGCCATGCAACCATCACCCCCCCCCCCCCCCC
>MU746792.1:9578-38707 GCA_026770625.1 Nicotiana glauca
TTGAAGATCTGTGAATTCATTTCGAGCTGGTCAATTGTGTTCCTTTGGTTTATATCATTGCTGTTGGTTTAAATCTGATCATTTGAAGTTGTGTTTGGATTTGTTGAGTTGTTCTCTACTGTTGTTGTTGTTAATCACTGTTGATCCTCTTCTAATAGATTTTCGATTTTTAAATCCAGGGACATATTTGACTCCTCCCTAGTGTAATCTTCGACTGAGTTGATTTAGAAGTTGCAATTTCTTCAGTTTCGTTCGTGTAGTAACGAATTCAAACTGTTAGAATTAATAAATAGATCATTATGTAATAATGATGAATTGTACATTTGATTTGTAATTTTAGTTTCATTTAGTTGTATAACTGGACTGTCATTTCCTAGACTATTTCTAGTATATTTGGACTGTAGTAATATTTGATTTGAGATAATTTTTAGTAATAGTTAAAATTTATTGTAATCGTGAAGTTAATATTAGATTTGAAATAGTTTTAAGTAATTAGTATGTAGTAAGAAATCTGAAAAACGTTGTTCACTGATTGTGTTTACCTTAGTATAACTCCTGATTGTTAGAAACTAATAAGTA
The DNA here is from genome assembly GCA_026770625.1 of Nicotiana glauca. Taxonomy (NCBI): domain Eukaryota; kingdom Viridiplantae; phylum Streptophyta; class Magnoliopsida; order Solanales; family Solanaceae; genus Nicotiana; species Nicotiana glauca. The sequence continues at coordinate 10,158 of MU746792.1, forward strand.
CAAATATTAGTTTTATGAGCTTTTAGTTGTAATGATATTTTCTGTGATTCAGAATTAAAAACGTTAGCTAGCCTTGGTTTTAAATCATGTTTCCTGTTTAGTCTCTATTTTATTAATGTCCAGGATCCATAGGAATAATAGGAAAATAAACAAATATGAATATGGAATAAAAAAATAGAATTTGAAGATTCCGTTTATTTTCATAATGTTATTGAGTGCATTTAAAAGTTTGAAATTAGTTCAGCATGTTTCATCTCTTAATTTAATATTGGTTTGGACTTATGGCCCAATGGCCTGATTCTGTGGTATGTGCCTCAGTTCATTCTTGCAGGCCCATTTTCCATAGATAGTTATCTCACATTTGGGCCTAAGCTGAATTATTTAATAGATTAGCCTGCTTAAAGCCCACTGTTTGAGGTCTAATACTACATATATATATTAGATTTTTAAGGCTTCAAGTCTGAAAATACTCTTGGATTTGTTAGTATTACAATAAATTAAAACAGTCATATAAGCAACTAATAAGGACTCTTTCTTTGTTTTATAGGCAAAAAAAAAACAAATAGAAAATATAGTATACTTTAGGATTAACCTTAAATAAAAATGGAGATGAGCCTCGCCCAATAAAACAAATAACCATGGGGCCCTCAATAAATGATCAATTCAAAAATACTTAGAATTAGGAGGACCGTTTGGCGAATTTTACGGTCTTTCCCAAAGTTAATAAACACGTAGTCGCTTTAGGCGCGTATGTTAATAATATTACCTTCCCAAAAATGGGTGCACATTTATGTGACCTAAATCGAAATCTCAACGAAGTCAAAATATTTCAAAAGCCACGGACGTACTGGTACGTCGTGGTTCGAGATGTGTTTTCACAACGTTGTAATTCTTGTAAAAAATAATAATAATAATAAAAGTGGGTTATTAATAAAAGGCACATGAAATAGAACATATATGGAAATCAGATAAAATCAAATACGACAGTTGAGCGACCGTGCTAGAACTACGGAATCCGGGAATGTCTAACACCTTCTCCCGAATTTCTGATTCGCGGACTGTTAACAGAGTCATATTTTCCTCGGTTCGGGATTCAACCGGTGACTTGGGACACCATTAATCTCCCAAGTGGCGACTCTGAATAAATAATAATAAATTCCGTTTCGACTGTCCTTTAATTGAAAAAACTCCTTTACGCCCTTCGCGGGGTGTAAAAATCGTAAAAAGGAGGTGTGACATAAAGCATTCAAGCAAAGTAATGACTAATAAAATAAATTTTTAGATTAAACAGAATTCACCCAGTATAATATACAGGAGAGAAAGCTTATACAGGACACACATCCTGTAAAATATACTGGATGACAACTGTAACATCCACTATAATATACTGGACAAAATAAAATAAAATAGAATTATATAATTTAATATTTTGTTTCATGTATATTAAAGTGGAGTTATATGTTGTAAAACTACTATGTCCCGTATTTAACAATGGACATGAAAAATCACTAAAAAAAGTGATACATAATAAAACAAAGTTTTAGGTTAAACAGAACTTACCCAGTATAATATACAAGAGAGAAAGCTATTACAAAACACATGTCCTGTAAACTATACTGGAGAACAACTAGTATATTTTACACCATATTTATATATGAAGGCCATTATATTATAATCAAACAAGAATAGCAAAGATCTTATCCAGGATTACATCAGGCAATGCAATACTATTGTATATAATTACGTGAAATGTGAAAAAATCAAATAATCTCACATATAGTATTAGCAGCTATATCACGAATTAAATAATTTAAAATTTTGTTTGCTGTGTATTCTACTGGATGCATATATTGTTAAACCACTGTGTCCCGTGTTTACTACTGGACGTAAAAAAATCCTGAATTTTCTACGTTAAATTTGACCAATTTTTCGTTACTCCCTATAAAATATGTTGCAAATGCTACTTATGAAGTATATAAAGCAATATATTATAATGGAGAAGTGGAAAATAGTGGAAACTTGGTATGCAGAATAATTTACTGGAATTAAATAATTTAATATTTTAGTTCCTGTATATTACACTGGAGATATATATTGTTAAACCACTATATCCCGTATTTAATACTGGCCTTTAATAATTCAAAATTATTTTACGATAAATTCGTCCAATTTTGGTTAGTCTCTATAAATTATGCTGGAAATGCTACTTATGAAGGTATATAATGCACTCAAGAAAAGTAATGACTAATAAAATAAAATTTTAGATTAAACAAAATTCACCCAGTATATTATACAGGAGAAAAAGCTTATACAAGACACACATCTTGTAAAATATACTGGAGGTCAACCGTAACATCCAGTATAATATACTGGATAAAATAAAATAAAATGGAATTATATAAAATAATATTTTTTTCATGTATATTAAACTGGAGTTATATGTTGTAAAACCACTATGTCCCGTATTTAACAATGGACATGAAAAGTCACTAAAAAAAAGTAATACCTAATAAAATAAAGTTTTAGGTAAAATAGAACTCACCCATTATAATATACAGGAGAGAGCTGTTACAAAACACACGTCCTGTAAAATATACTGGAGAACAACTAGTATATTTTACACCATATTTATATATGAATGACATTATATTATAATCAAACAAGAATAGTGAAGATCTTATCCGGGATTACATCAGGCAATGCAATAATATTATATATAATCAATAAATTTTTTTCCTATATTTTCTTGCATAAGGATGAACTGCAGCAGAATTTGTGCAATTTGCTTTGTTATGCCCATATTTTTTGCAATGACTACATCTTCGTTCCTTCTTGAATTCTGTACCGAAAATATGTCGATTCTTCTATCTTCTTCCTAGAAGTACTTTTGCATCCGGAGGCTTAGTGATTTCTGATTTAATAGTGTCTGGTATAACCCATATTGTTGAATCACCTATAGAATTTATTTTCCCTTCATATGTTTTCAACCAAAAGTCTCTTGAATAATAGGCTGAGCAAAAGGCTGATTTCTTCTGATATATACTCTCAATTGCAGCAATTGCATGTTCACAGGGTAACTCATCTAGCTGAAATTCAGAACAATCACATGTTCTTTTGTCTAGATCAACAATAAATTCCATACCCCCTTCTTTGACATTGAATTTGAGTTTATCAATGGGCAGTACTCTAAATGTAAAAGCTGGTTTAATTTTTGCTTCCAATGTTTCTTCTGCCCAGTTTGATATCTCACGAAATATTCCTCTGCAGTTTTCCTTCTTTCATAGAACCAGCTTTGCAATTTTTCTTGTATGAAATTCATCATTGATAAAATTGGCAATTCTCTTGCACGTCTCAAAACATTATTCATTGACTCAACAATATTTGTTGTTAACATATCATATCGTCATCTGGGACAATGTGAACGAGCCCATCTTCCTGGTGGTTCCTCCATCAAATAATTGAAGGTTTTCTTATCACAACAGCTATTTGGGACATGAAGTCATCAAATTCTGATTGAAGGTATACTCTTGCAGCACTTTGAAAGAGGTTTATTATAGTGTTTCTCACTCTTCTTTGCTTTAGATTCTTTTCTAAATGATATATGCAAATACCATGGTAGCACTCAGGAAAAACTTTTGCAATTCCATTTGCAATGTCCTTGTGTCGATCTTACAAAAAAAATAAATCTTTACGAATCCCAATTGCTTTTCTCAATTCTCTGAAATACCATTCATATGACTCGTTATTCTCTAAATCCACTACTCCAAATGCTATAGGAAAAATCTGGTTATTTGCATCTTTTGTAACAGCCACTAGCAGAACACCTCTATATTTATTTTTTAGAAATGTTCCATCAACAGCAATTAGTGATCTACAATACTTCCACCCAGAAATTGATGCCCCATACATAAAAAACGTGTAAACAAACCTGTTGATTGAAAAGTAAATAAAACTTAGTTATACCATATGACAGACTGAATACTAATAATATACTAGACAACAAGCTTAAAGACAACAGACTTCTATTAAAATATACTGAAATCAAACAAAGCTCAATTATTATATAAGAAAAGACCTTACCCAGTATAATATACTGGAGAGAAAGCTTATACAAGGACACATCCCGTAAAATTTACTGGAATCAAATAAAACTTAACTTTATTATAATATTATTCCAGTATAACATACTAGAGGACAAGCAGTATCATTCAGTGTAATATATTTTGTTTTCTGTATATAACACTGGAGTTATATGTTGTAAAACCACTATATCCTGCATTTAATAATGGACATGAAAATCAGAACTCACCCAGTATAATATACAGGAGAGAAAGCTTATAGAAGACACACATCCTGTAAAATATACTGGACGACAACCAGTAACATTCAGTATAATATACTCAACAAAATGAAATAAAATGGAATTACAGTTTCCCGTATATAACACTGGAGTTATATTTTGTAAAACCACTATGTCCCGTATTTAACAATGGACATGAAAAATCAGTCAAAAAATGTAATGCCTACTAAAACAAAATTTTAGGTTAAAGAGAACTCATCCAGTATAATATAAAAGAGATAAAGCTAGTACAAGACACACGTCCTGTAAAATATACATGAGAACAACCAGTATATTTTTTACCATATTTATATATGAAGGAAACTATATTATAATCAAAAATAAGGAATTTACCTATTTTCTGCATCTCTCACAATATTTGTATATGATCCTGAGTTTTTTTGTTCCATCATATACAAATATGATGGCAGCTGCTCATAATTCTGTTCAGCTGTTCCTCTTAATAAAGATAACCCCTTTTGATAGCATGTCATGCTTTTCCATAACCAACATCAATTCCGTATGTTCTTTTCATCTCTGAAATAATAAACTTAGGCTTAACTTTAGTAGCTATGTCTCGTAAGTTGTCGATCATGTAATCTCTTATTACATTTGAAGTTTCTTGTCTTTGATGTGATTTTCTAATATCAACTGAGCACTCATGTCTTCTCTGAAATTTAACTATTTTAAAAAGTGTTGACTTCTTAATTTTTGAGCCTCGAACAGTCCAACCACACTTTTCATCAGTACATACCAAACAATATCTCGTGTTACTTGATCTGTTAACATAGAACTCAAAATTCTCCTTTATAGCTGCTAAGCAAAAACATCTAATCATAGCATTTTTGTCTTGAAAAATAGACCCAAGTTTTACATCATCCTGTGACGCATTTTCCTTTAGTATTATTGATGGGGATTCTCTTGCCTTTCCTTTTCCTTTCCTTTTTCTTCTTTCAATACTCTCTACCAATTCAATGTGTTGATCTTCCACAGGAATTACAATTTTATTTTCCATTGTAATGTCATTAATTGACATCTCCTGCTCTTCCGGAACATATGTGTTTCTAACAATAATTGTTGATTATCAATTTCCGTTATTGCATTACCTTCTGGCTGATGATCTGGTAATTCTAATATTTTAACCACAAATTTCGAACCTTTATAGTATGGATCACTTTTTAAGAGCATCATACACAAAGTAAGATCTTTATCATTTGTCACTTGTATTCCCTTAGCAGTACCTAGATTGATATTAAGTCATATATTTGCTTCAAATTTGCTGTTATCGAGCTCCATAACTTCAAAAATTTTGCTCAGGAATTCTAGAAATGAAGTCACGGCACTAATAAGAAGAAGCTTAGTTTTATGGTCTAAGTACTTGTAATCTGCTGTCCATTTGCCCTCAAATGCGATAAGCAAGAAATTTATATGCATCATGTATTTAATGAACTCAAATAATTAGATATTTAGAAGTTATAATGTTAAAAAAATATAATATTCATCCGGTATAACATACTGAATAAAAAGCATACACAGGTGATGTCCCGTAAAATATACTGGATTTGAAACAAAACTTAACTATATTCTAGTCTAAATAGAACTCGTCTATTATAACATACTGGAGAAAGAGTTGGCACCCAGGTGACATCCCATAAATTACACTGGATTGAAATAAAATTCAACTTTATTTTATTCTAAGCAGAACTCGCCCAGTATAATAAATTGGAGAAAAAAATTACACACAGGTGACGTCCAGTAAAATATATTGGATTGAAACAAAATTATCTATATGCTAGCCCAAATAGAACTCGTCCAGTATAATATACTGGAGAAAAAAATTACACAAATGTGACGTCCCGTAATATTTATTGGATTGAAAGAAAAATTAACTATATTCTAGTCTAAATAGAACTCGTCCAGTATAACATACTGGAGAAAAAGCTTACAAACAGCTGACGTCCTGTAAAATATACTGGATTGAATTAAAACTCAACTATATACTAGTCTAAACAGAACTCGTCCAGTGTAATATACTGGAGAAAAAGAATACACACAGGTAACTTCCTGTAAATTATACTGGATTGAAACAAAACTCAACTATATTCTAGTCTAAACAGAACTCGTCCAGTCTAATATACTAGAGAAGGAGCTTACACACAGGTGATGTCCCGTAAAATATATTAGATTGAAATAAAACTCAACTACATGCTAGTCCAAAAAGAACTCGTCCAGTATAACATACTAGAGAAAAAGCTTACAAACAGGTGATGTCCCATAAAATATGTTGGATTGAAACAAAAGTTAAATATATACTAGTCTAAACTGAATTCATCTAGTATAACATACTGGAGAAAAAACTTATACACAGGTGATGTGCCGTAAAATATACTGGATTGAAATAAAACAAAAATATATTCTAGTCTAAACAGAACTCGTCCAGTATAAAATACTGGATTAAAAGCTTACACACAAGTGATGTCTCGTAAAATATGTTGGATTGAAACAAAACTTAAATATATACTAGTCTAAACAGAATTCTTTCTGTATAACATACTGGAGAAAAAGCTTACACACAGGTGATGTGCCGTAAAATATATTGGCGCTATATTGCGCATTGAGAAATTATACAATAACACAGATTAAAGCATTAAAAACAAATCAGAAAATTCCAAAAATCAAAATTTTTTACTGATACTTTGAATTTTGAATCAAAAAGTTTGAATCTGTGATCGTAGAAGAAATTCAAACTAGTTAAAGTCAAATAATCAAACAAATTATTAAGAGAGCTTACTTTTATATGTAGATTTACGGCAGAAGATTTTGCTAATACTTCGATTTGTAGATTTACGGCGGAAGATTTAGCTAATACTTCGATTTGCAAATTGACGGCGGAAGTTTTTGCTAATACTTCGATTTGTAGATTGACGCCGGAAAATGTTGCTAATAATTCGAGTTGCAGATTGACGCCGGAAAATTTTACTAAAGAAGAATATCAGGTCAAGTCTAGTAAATTTAATAAATATAGTAGGGGTATTTTAGTTAACAAATTGTTAGCATCCTAAATTAGTGGCTAAATATCGTTGACCGTTAAATATGTGGCTAAATTTGATTGACCAGACGTAAAACTGGCCATTTTAAAAATTTTCGCGATTCCCTCTCGTCAAAGTATTAAAAATTTCAAGGTGCTAAATCTCTTAAATCACCTTTTGATTAATTGACCTTCCTCAAGAAATCAAACTATTTCATGCTGCGACAAAACAAAATCATGAAATTTCAATCATAGATAGTTTCGAAATCAATCCACCAAAGGCGCAGTCCAATTATTGTAGACACTAGCGTAAGATTTTTGGTAAGAGGTGTCATAATGTTAAAATACTGAAAAAATAACATTTACTGTAACAGCATTATACTAAAATGAATACCGTTCAAATCATACTTGTAAAATACAACTTCGGAATATTTGTACAACTCTTATCAATGAGTTTTCGATTTTTAAAATGTATTCAAAATAACCTCATTAGGAATAATATTAACTATCTTTTTTATATATAAAGAACAAATCACACAAAAATTTATCATTCATTTTGATTCCATGAATGGCTTTTAATCAATTTCATGCTAAGAGAAAAAAATAAAAGGAGGAAAAAAAATAGCCGAACAACTTATATCAGCCAAATAAAATTATTATAGTAGATTAACCAAATGTCACTCTTGACACATTCGATCAATGCTCTCTTAAAACCTAATAGGTTATCGTTCAAACTTCACCCAACATGTTTTTTATTTTGTTGAAGACACATAAAAAATTTTAATACAGAAATTGAATTTTTCGGTATCAAATCTATTTTGGTATTTTGGTATCAAATCTTCGGTATGAATTTTTTGATTCTCGGTATTGAACTTTAGATATTTCGGTAAACCAAAATATTGAAATACCGAAATATTTAAGCAAGCCTTTTCGGGAGAAATTCAAAAATAGCCAGATTTACCACAGGTTATTGAAAAATAGCCAAGTTTCAAAAGTCATCGAAATTTAGCCACTTTAAATTTGAGCGAAAACACTGTTCAAAATCCGAAAAAATACGCCCATAAATTTTACGGGAGTTCCAGCATAAGTATGTTTGAACTCCCGTAAATTTTACGGGAGTTCCAGGATAACTATGCTGGAACTCCCGCAAATTTTACGGGAGTTCAAGCATAATTATGCTGGAACTCCAGTAAATTTTACGGGAGTTCCAGCAAGTATAATTGTCCAGTATAATATACTGGAGTTTGGAGCACTGGTGCTCCAGTCTCCCGCAAATTTTACAGGAGTTAGCAAAGTATACCAGTCCAGCATAATATGCTGGAGTTCGTATATAAATGCACCAGAACTCCCGTATATTATACTGGACCGGTCCTGTTGCAGCAAAACAGTGACTATTTTTCATTGACTTGCTAAACGCTTGCTATTTTTCATTTACCAGTGTGAAAACTGGTTATACCATGAAATTTTATCAGCCTTTTCACCAACCATCAGCCACCACTTCCCAGTTTCCAGCCCAAGTTTCTAATTTTTCACTTCCCACCCAAAATCCTAACTTGTTACCCCTAGGCCCATGTCCAACCCACCTAATTCCTTTTCCATTTCGTTCGGATTCTCAATCACTCAGAACAACCAAATGAAGCAAAATGGCTAGCTAAAAATAGAGTCTTTATGCTTATATTGCTTTCCGTGCTTTACCCAAAGAGCATTAAATATTAAAGACCAAATATCACGAGAAACCAACTAAAGTATGTCGTAACTTTGATAAGTAACTTATTCATGCTCGGTTCTGACTCCGAACTGCCATGAAATCTCAAATTTTGGCCGACTTCGTGGCCGACTTTACACCGGCTTTAGTGCCCGTAGTCGAAAGAGAATTATTGTTAGCCTCTAGGAATACCTCACGTATTTGAACCCTTTTTACGGACGGTGCCTCGAACGCAAAAGTGTTCAGGCTCGGTATTGTGCTGAAGCCCCCGACCGGAAATGTAGATAGGCAGTCTATTAGAATTGTGAAATTGACTAATAGTGACGCCAGGTATGAGGCCATGATTGCAGGTCTCAAATTGGCTAAAAGCTGTGAAGATTGCTGCTAGAACGAGCTCGGGGGAGCTCTGATTCAACTCCAATGGTGGAGCCTGGAAGCTTCTGAAAGAAGAAAGGAACAGAGGACAATTCCTTTATTGAAGTATTAAGCTCAATTGAAAATGAAGAACAATACAATTTACATATACACACGTGAATGACAGCTCGATTTCCTAATCACTAACACTGCCAGCTGGACTAACTAACTCTAACCAACTAATTAACTATACCATAGTCTAACTAACTATAGTCTAACTAATGGAATGAATACGAGGTGAATACAAGATATATACAGTCTCTTTTTCTTCCTCAATATCCCCCCCCCCCCAAGTTGGAGGTGGGAGAAGCACATCCAACTTGCTCAAAATAGCAGAGTGTTTCATGCTTGTGAGGGCCTTAGTAAGAACATCTGCAAGCTGATCATTGGTGGCAATGTGATACAAAGAAACCAGCCTTTCCTGTAGTTGTTTGCGAATATAATGACAATCCAATTCAATATGTTTGGTGCGCTCATGAAAGACTAGATTCCTTGCTATATGTAAGGTTGATTCACTATCACAGAACACGCTAATAGGACTGGAGCAAGAAACAGTTAGTTCAGTAAGAAGCCTCTTCAACCAGACCAATTCTCCAACCACCTTTCTCAAGGATCTGTATTCAGCTTCTGCTGAGGATAGGGAAACAATCTCTTGCTTCTTAGATTTCCAACTAATGGGACTGTTTCCCAATAGGACAAGGTCACCACTAACAGATTTCCTTGAATCTGGGTAGGCTGCCCAGTCAGAATCACAATAAGCTTTGATTGACCAATCACAATTATTGTACATGAACACTCCTAGAGTAGGATCACCCTTAAGATATCTCAACAGGAGGAAGGTAGCTTTCAAATGAGGCTCTCTAGGGTCTTGCATGAACTGGCTGAGATGCTGCACACTGAAGGCAATATCCAACCTTGTGTTTGTGAGAAAATTCAACTTTTCAACTAGTTTCCTGTAGTAAGTGGGGTCTGTCAAAGGTCCACCTTCTTTTTCTTTCAATTTCACATTAGGATCAAGAGGTGAAGCAAGAGGACTATACTGTAAGCAATCATACTCCCTTAGCAAATCAAGGAGAAATTTCCTCTGTGAAATAACAACACCATCTGATTTGTACAGGACTTCCAAACCTAAGAAGTAGTGCAATCTTCCTTGATCCTTACTTTTAAACTTGTTGTGCAAAAATGTCTTCAAGTGATCTATCTCTGATTTATCTGTCCCTTTTAGCAAGACATCATCCACATAGACTGCCACATATACAACTGAGTCCCCCTTTGTTTTGGAAAATAAGGAATAGTCATTCATAGAATGCTCATATCCTATTGAACATAGAGCCTCAATTAGCTTTTCATACCACTACCTGCTTGCCTGCTTTAGCCGATATAATGACTTATCCAATTTGCAAAACAAACCTTTGATGTCTACCAAAAGTCCTGGAGGAACCTCCATATATACTTCTTCATGTAAATCACTATGAAGAAATGCATTGTTCACATCTAGCTAGAAGATGTTCCAGCCATTCTTTACTGCTATTACAATAAGGGACCTGATTGTAGTCATCTTCACCACAGGAGAGAAGGTCTCTGTATAATCCACTCCTACCTGTTGTGTGTATCCGTTCACTACTAGTCTAGCTTTGAATCTCTCAATAGAGCCATCTGCCTTACGCTTTACTTTGTAAACCCACATGCATCCAATTGCCTTCTTACCAGAAGGTAGGGGCACTAAGTCCCATGTGTTGTTAGCATATATGGCCTCAAACTCCTGAACCATAGCTATTTGCCAAACATGATTGATGGCAGCTTCCTCAAAAGAAGATGGTTCACTATCATTGCATATGTTACTAATCAAAGATTGACTATCATGAATTAGGGTGTTGGCAGGAATGTAGTTATGTTTAGAGAATAATGCATTCAGAGAAAAGGCAGAATGCTCAGGTGCAATCATATGTACATGTAAAGGAGGTTGATGTCTAGAATATATATAATCTTTCAGGTATGCAGGTGTCTTATGTTCTCTTAATGATCTCTTCAGAAAAGGAATTTGATCAGGTGTGTGCTGTGTTGAAGGAGTGTTGGACATGTGTAGGATTGAAAGGTTTTGTATAGGTGGTGAATCTACAGGAGCAGGTAGAGATGAGGGATGTATCTGATCATTAGAATTAGAAGTGGCAGGAGAAGGAGACATAACATTGGGTGTATTGCATGCATCCCTTTGACCACTCAACATTCCTTCTGAGGATGGTTCACTCACCATCCCTTTTGAGGATGGCTTTGTATTGGTATCAGTTGTGTAACTGGAAGGAGAATGAAGACTTGAAGTAAGAATTGAAGGTTTAGAACTGAGAGTAAAGGGGAAGATAGACTCATAAAATACTACATCTCTAGAAATGTGGGTTCTTTTAGTAGCTAAGTTAAACACTTTGTAACCCATTGTTCCAAATGGATAGCCTATGAAAACATGAGGTGTTGCCCTCATTTCAAATTTATCTCTGTAGATTTGTGGTACTGTTGGGAAACAAAGACATCCAAAACTTCTCAAATGGGAGTAGTCTGGTTTCTTACTGTAGAGGACCTCGAATGGAGATTTATACTTGAGGTAGGTAGTAGGTAGTCTATTTATGATGTAGGTGGCTGTCAATATGCATTCCCCCAGTATTTTAAAGGTAATTTGGACTGAGATAACATGGCTCTGACTGTTTCAAGGAGGTACCTGTATTTCCTTTCTACCACCCCAATTTGCTGTGGTGTATAAGGGCAACTTTTTTGGTGAATGATTCATTTTGATTGAAAGAATAGAGTAGCTTCAGTGTTAACAAATTCCAGCCCATTATCTGATCTTATGGATTTGATGGAAGTCTAAAATTGGTTTTCAACTAAGGAAACAAAGGCTTTAATAGTTTGGAGGGCATTACTCTTGCAAGTTAACAGATGAGTCCAAGTTGACCTACTAAAATCATCAACCATGGTAATGAAGTATTTGTACTTGTCATGAGTGCATTCATGGTAAGGACCCTATAAATCCACATGTAAGAGTTCAAAGGTCCTGTTTGAAGAACTAGTTCTTTGGGAAAAATGGAGTCTACTTTGTCTAGCCATAGGACAAATTGAGCACATAAAAGGCTAGCTAGAAGAGAAGGAAACTGGGATAGAAGATATTTCCCTCATTTTCACAAAAGGCACATGTCCTAGTCTATTATGCCATAGAACATTGACATCATTTGTGACAGAATAGTGAGCCTTATTATTCAGAGATGAATCATTTACAGTAGGAAGATGAGGACTCAAAGATGGACTATTTATAGATGAATAAGGATGCAAGTTGTTCAAGAAATGACTAGATACATCACAGTGATGAGTAGAAGAACAAACAGTGGCTCTGCTGGTCAGACCCTTGTTTCTCAGGCATTGAGAGCATAGCAGGTGCAGCCCATCCCTGACCTTACCAATCTCCAGAGGCCTCTTCAGTGAAGGGGCCTGAAGAAGACAAATGGTGTCAGTGAAGGAAGTCATACCTCTTAGGTGTTTATTCAGCCAATACATAGAAATAAGATTGAATTTGAATGAAGGAATGTGAAGGACTTTATATAGAGTGATCTCAGGTGCAAGTCTTACATTTCCAATCTCTGTCACTTTTACCTTATATCCATTTGGTAAAACAACTAAAAGAGGATAAGGTAAGGTTACAATATTAGATAGTAGGGATTTGTGAAAGGTGATGTGGTTTGAGGCTCCTGAGTCTAATATCCATGTGTCAACCTTTGATTCAAAACATTTACAAGATAGCTTATCAAAATCAATAGAGGATGTGCAAATAACAATACCTGCAAAGTTTACAACATTGGCAGGATTTGAGCTGTTAGAATTCTCTGCACCACTCCCAAGTTGGAAATGCTGTAGCAGATTGACAAGCTGTCTATATTGCTCCTTAGTCAGATTAACATTGTGATTTTCATCCTTAGCATCATACTCTTCAGGTTTGCTTGCCATTGCATCAGCTGGTATTCCCTGCACATTTGCCATTACTCTCTTCCCTATATTAGACCTATAATTCTGATTGGAGTTCTGAGCACTCTGGGGATAATTCTAGAATTCTGCCCATTCTGTGGATAACCATGCAATTTATAGCACTTATCTCTGGTGTGGCCTGGTCTTTTGCAGAAATCACACATAGGACGACCTCTATTATTTCCAGAATAGTTGTAATTTGGTCAAAAATTAGTCCTAAAAGCACTTGGCCCTGCATTGTTCACATTCAAAGAGGTGGACTCAGTCAACAGTTGATTATTGGGCTTGATTTCCCGTTGTTTCTCATCCTGGACAAGCAAGGAAAAAGCTTGGGCTACTGTAGGCAATGGGTTCATCATGACGATACTTCCCCGAACCACAGTATACACCTCATTAAGTCCCATAAGGAACTGTATCAACCTTCTATCATGTTCATCTTTGTAGATCCCTTCTTTTGCCCCAAAACTACACACACAACTACACTGAGTCCTTTGGTTTAGAGTGTTCAATTCTTCCCATAACTTTTTTAGTTTAGTATAATAACCAGTGATGTCGAGGGCTCCTTGAGAGAGATCATTAATTTCTTTCTGTATTTGATACAATCTAGCTCCATTAGTTTGTTCATATCGATCCTCCAATTCCTTCCATAATTCCACAGCATCATTTGCATACTATACACTATCCGCAATCTCTTTAGAGAGTGAGTTTAGGATCCACGATGTTACCATATTATCACATCGTTCCCACTACCTATAATTTAGAGATTGTAGATTTGGTTGCTTACATTCCCCACTGACAAAACCTAATTTGTTCTTTACAAAAAATCCTCGAAGAACACTACGCCTCCAGGATCTATATCCTATTCCATCAAATGGAATAAACACAAGCATTGCACCAGGATTATCGGAGGGATGCAAGTAGAGAGGATTACTAGGATCGATTCCAGTGCTCGGAGGTATAACAGTGCTCGTATTAGTAGAGTTCATATCTTGTTGGTCAGTGACGGCCATTATAGCACCAAATTGGTTGAATTCGATAGGATAAACACGACTTGCATAAAATTGATCGAATTTAGGGCAAATTGACTATACTCAGTCAAAAAATCAGAAGAGCAAAAGAACAGAGAATATATGAGAGAGAAGAGAATATGAGATAGAGCAATCTCGTGATTTGAGGAGAATTAACCTTGCTTTGATACCATGTGAAGATTGCTGCTAGAACGAGCTCGGTGGAGCTCTGATTCAACTCCAATGGTGGAGCCTCAAAGCTTCTGAAAGAAGAAAGGAACATAGGACAATTCATTAATTGAAGTATTAAGGTCAATTGAAAATGAAGAACAATACACTGTACATATACACACGTGAATGACAGTTGGATTTCCTAACCACTAACACTGCCAGCTAGACTAATTAACTCTAACCAACTAATTAACTATACCATAGTCTAACTAACTATAGTCTAACTAATGGAATAAATACAAGGTGAATACAAGATAAATACATTCTCTTTTTCTTCCTCAATAAAAGCCTTGGGGCCGAGCTGGTCGAAGCTAAATGTGATTCCCTCCTTGTGGTAAATCAAGTCAATGGGACGTTCGACATGAAAGAAGAACGATGAGAGGGTATCTACACAAGTTGCAAGTAACGCTGCATCGATTCAAAGAATGAACCCTGCAGCACGTGCCCCGAGATCAAAATAGCGAGATCGATGCTCTGGCTAGCTTGGGGTCATCGGTTAATGACAATGAATTCTGTTCGGGAACATTCATACTACTCATGAAGTTAGTGGTATAAGAAGGCTGTGCCGAAGCAAATTCAACAAGTTTAGTCTGGGATTGGAGGAACAAGTACATAAACTACTTAAAAACTGGAAAATTTTCCTCAGACTCCAAAGAATCAAGAGCCCTGCCTACCAAGACTGCTAGATTTAGCTTGGTCAAGGATCATTGTTCAGAAGAACGCTCAACGGCTAGTTAGCTAGTTGCTTGGGGCCGGCAGATACATAGTACACCTTGAGAGGCCAAACGGGCTCTCAGATGACCAGGAAAGGTGTAAGGTACCTTCAAATCGCGTGTCATGCCAAAATTGGTCACACTGATTTTAAATGACTAAAAGATAATCGACTGAAACCAAACACATGGTCAAATAAACACGCAATTCGCCCATTGTTCTTCCTATTTTTGCCTATTCGGTTCATTTAAGCTCTCACATTCTAATTTAGTTGCCTAAGAACATTCCAAACCTCAGGCTTAAATACTTGTCAAACGGTCTATCAATCTGCCACCAGGGACGGATCTACTGTGATCGATAATTAGGTATGGGTTCCCGGGAACCAAGTAGCTTTTGTCTAGACCCTATATTTATATTAAGAAATCTATTAAATGTATAAGAATTTTTATGTAGGAACCCAATAACAAAATGTCTTGCTGGTTCAATGGTAAGGTGTGGAACCCATTCTTATTTTTCCAAAACCCTCAATACAAGTACAAATCCCATCAGCTTACTTTAGTTTTTCCCATATATTTTGGCACAAAGTTTTATGTATTTTCATTACCAGCTTTTTTAACTTTGCTATGTTTATTTAATTAAAATAATAAAAGGAAAGACTTACTAAACTAAAAGGTGTACATGTCAACATCAGCGATAAAAAGATTCCTTTTTCCTTCCCAATGGAAAATTAGGTTTTACAGTTTCACATTATTTCTTCTGTTCTTCACTGCTTCTGTTTTAACAGGCAGGCGACAGCCACTCAAAATTAAAAGGTAGTTTTAACTTCTTGACTTATTTCCACTCCATTGCAACATGTATTTTGATTTCCTTCCTCCTCTTTCTTCTTTTTTTATTGTTTCCTCTCATGAATAGAGAGGATTTTGAAAAAATGAATAGCTAAAGTTCATTTCCAGTTAATAAATGGTAAAATTGCATAGATTGTGATTTGATAGTTCTTAGTTAGTTAGTTATCTTGATATCTAAGAGAAAAAATAAAAAAAAATACAGTGGAATAAAACCCCTTTGTCTCTCTAGCCCATAATAGATATAATATATGATTATATGAAAGTATTCAATTAAGTTAAAGGAAAAGACCAAGAAGTAGAATGTTATATGTGGAATCATATCAGAGACCAACAAAAAAATAATATGTTGCAAAGTGATTTTTTGATTAACATTCATTAATGCAATGTTTAATTTGTTTCTTATGATTTATAGGATATTTTAGTAAGAGTCAAGATGATCAAGAGATTCTTCAAGCCGCAAACCTCTTCAGGTTCTACTTCTAGTTCTCCTTCACTAAGCTCTCCTTCATGTCCAGTGGTTAGTAATAATGTCAATTCTTATCAATCATCACACCTACATAATATGTTGGATTTGAATCCTCTTGAACGCGATCCTGGTGAAAGAAAACAAATTTCAGAATATCCTCATAATTTTACGTGATCGAGTGAGAAGGCATTACATTGAAAAGGGACCTTGTCAACTTAGAGAGTTTGATTTTCCAAATCAAATTTTGGTGGAAAATTGCGTCATTTTAATCCTGAATGGTTTAAGACTTCATATTCTAAATGGTTAGAATATAGTATTAAAAAAGATGCAGCATTTTGCTTATGTTATCACTTGTTCAAAAATGAGATTGGCGGATATGGGAAAAAAGACGGTGATTCTTTTACAATAGATGGTTTTATGGCTTGAAATAAAGGTATAGAAAGGCTTAATGCGCATGTGGGTCAAGTGAGTAGTGTTCATAATCGATGTTTTAAGATGATGTTGGATTTAAAGAATCAAGGACAATCTATTATAACTTCTTTTGACAAACAACCCGAGAAAGTTAAAAGTGAGTATCGAGTTCGCTTAAATGCCTCAATTGATGTTGCAAGGTATATTTTGAAAGAAGGAATGCCTTTTCGATGTCATGATGAGAGTGAAACTTCTACAAGAATAGGCAACTTCTTAGATCTCTTAAAGTGGTATGCCGATAAGAAGGAAGATATAAAAAATGTCGTGCTAGAAAATGCTCCAAAAAATGATATCATGATTTGTCTAAGTGTACAAAAAGGCATTGTGAGATCTTGTGCAAAAAAAACATTAAAGGCAATTATTAAAGACTTGAACGGTGATTACTTTGGGATATTGGTTGATGAGTCTAAGGATGTCTCTCATAAAGAACAAATGGCGCTTCTTTTGCGTTATGTCAATAAAGAGTGTAAAGTTATTGAGAGATTTCTTAGCATTGTTCATGTTAAAGATACATCTGCAAAGTCATTGAAAGAAGCAATTTGTTATTTGCTTTTAGGTTCATTGAGTAAATCTCAAATACGGGGACAGGGCTATGATGGAGCTAGTAACATGCAGGGAGAAATTAATGGCCTTAAGACTTTGATTATGAATGATACTCCTTCGGCACATTGCATACATTGTTTTGCTTATCAATTGTAATTGACTCGTGTGGCTGTTGCAAAGAAACATTATGAGGCAGAACAATTTTTTGATATTCTTGCAAATATTTTAAATATTGTTGGAGGTTCTTTTAAGCGCAGAGAGATGCTTCGAGATGATCAAGAAGAAAAGCTGGAGGAATTACTAATGCTTGGTGAAGTTCATACAGGAAGCGGATTAAATCAAGAACTTGGACTTCAAATGGCAGGTGATACCCGTTGGGGTTCTAATTTTAAGACAGTGCGTAATTTTATTAGTTTATTCTCATCAATTGTTCATGTGCTTGGAATTCTTGCAATTGAGGATTCAAATTATCATGAGAGATCAATGGCAAAAAGTCTAGTGGATGATATAAGATCATATGAGTTTGTGTATATGTTGCATTTAATGTTGAAAGTGCTGGCACTTACATATGATTTAAATATGGTTTTGCAAAAAAAAGATCAAGATATTGTAAGTGCCATGAAGCTTGTTGGTTTTGCAAAGAGACAATTGCAAGTTATGAGAGAATCAGGATGGAATTCTTTGGTAGAAGATGTCTATTTATTTTTTGTCAAGTATGATATTGTAATCCTCGAAATAGATATGAACTATTCTCGTGGAAAGTCGAAGCGTAAGAAATCAAGTGTTACATATTCTTATCATTTGCACGTAGAGATTTTCTATACTGTTATTGATTTGCAACTTTCGGAGCTTAACACTCATTTAAGTGAAGTGAATACTGATCTACTTCTTGGTATGGCTAGTTTGAGTCCACATAATTCTTTTGCAAATTATGATAAAGACAGGATTATGAAACTTGCAACACACTATCCAAATGAGTTCACTAATTCTATGCTTGAGGATCTTGGTTTTGAGCTTGACATCTATATTGACTATGTGCGAGAGGCGGGCAATGAATTATCTAACTTGAAAAGCGTTGGAGATATTTCAGAGACAATGGTTAAAACCAATTTGCACATGACTTGGAGACTTGTTTATTTGCTTGTGAAGTTAAGTTCGATATTTCCTGTCGCTACTGCAACGGTAGAAAGAGATTTTTCTTTGATGAAGTACATTAAAAGTGACTTGCGAAGCAGAATTGGTAATGAATTTTTGAATGATTGTTTAGTTTGTTATATAGAGGATGAAATATTTGAAAGTGTACCTAATGATGCGATCATTGATTATTTTCAAAACATGACAAGTCGTCGAGTACAATTGTAATGAAAATATTTATATTTATATGTTGTCTTTAAGTATTTTGTTATTCTGTAAATATATGTTGAATATTGATACTTGTTTCTTAGTTCGGCTATTATGATATATTGACTTGAAGTTGTGGTAGGAACCCATACACTTCAATTCCTAGATCTGCCTCTGTCTGCCACTCCTCACAAAGTTTACCATAACCACATGTGACAACCAAAAGGGTCATCACCGTATTTTTTCCTTTTTCCGCGCTTCCGAGGCCTTGAAAACCTCACTTTTAGTTGCCTCAATTTGCGTGCGCAGTCCGTGCGCGCAGCCGTAAAGATTTTATGTTGAAATAGGTGAAATCTGTGAAAAATTTGAGGAATTTTGATATTAATATGATTAAAGTTGACTTCGGTCAATATTTTTGGTAAGCGGACTCCGATCCGCAATTTGACCGTCCCGGAGGGTCCGTAGAAAAATATGGGACTCGGGTATGTGCCCGGAGTCGAAATCCAAGGTCTAGAACCCGAGTAAAAGAATTTTTCTGTTAAATTATTTTTCTGAAATTATTAAGGAAAATGGAAATGAAAATTGATTAAAAGACCATGGTATCGGGCTCGTATTTTGGTTACGACCACCGGTACAAGTCGTATATATTGTTTAAGCGCTTTCTGGGAAGTTTGGTCGAAATCAGACGTCGTTTGATGTGTTTTAGACTATGAGTTCCAAGTTTGAAAGTTTATTAAGTTTAGAAAAAAAATTATGAGTTTTGAGGCTAGATTCATTGATTTTGATGTTGTTTTGGCGATTTGATCGCTCGAGTAAGTTCGTAGGGTATTGTTGAGTTAGTGTGTGTGATTGGTTAGGAGCCCCGAGGGCCCGAGAGTATTTTCGGACGTGTTCGGGGTGGTTTTGGACTTAGGGAGTTAGCAGATTTTCTGCAATTTTTACACAGGGATTTTCTTTATTGCGTTCGCCTTAGTCCCTCGCATTCGCGTAGCTCTGTTTCTTCCCCCTTCGCGTTCGCGTCTTGAACCTCACGAACGCGTAAGCCAAATTCAGGGCCCCAGTAATTCCTTCATTGCGTTCGCGAACTTGTCCTCGCGTTCGCATAGTATTAGCTCACCCTTTATCGCATTCGCGTATGTACCTACGCGTTCGCGTAGAGTAAACCTAGGACCCCAGCCTTTTCCTTCTACGCATTCGGGTTTCCTCCCACGCGATCGTGATGCAGACCCCATCTTACCCTTGGCGAACGCGGCCCCTTCCCCACGAACGCGAAGGGCATTTTTGCCCAGCGATTTTTATGTCTTAAAACAGAACTGTAGCGGGATTTTTGCCATTATTTCACACGAGCTCTTCACTCCAACATCCCATAGGCGAATTTCAAGCTCCTTTTCCTCCATAGATTGCTAGGTAAGTGTTCTTAACTTCATTCTCTCCTAATTTATTCATCTAATCAATAGTTTCCTAGCCCTAAATCATGAATTCAAAGTAGAAATTAAGGGTTTTAGGTAGAGTTAGGGTTTTGGGAATTTTGGGTGATTCAACCTCAATTTGGGGTCGAATCTTGAAACAAACTATATATTTGAACTCGTGGGGTTTATGGGTGATTGGGTTTTGGTCCGAGCCTCGTGTTTGGATCATGTGGGCCCAGTGTCGAATTTTGGTATTTCTGGAAGAATGCTAGAAAACTCATTTCTAGGCCATGTGATTATGTTGTTGAGCCCTAATTTATATCATTGAATTAATGCCTATATATCATTGTTTCGGAGTCGGATTTTAGAGGAAAGGCGGTATTGGAGAGTTGATTGCTATCTTTTGGACCGATGTAAGTGTTTGATCTAACTTTGGCTTGAGGAAATTGTCACGACCCAAAATCCCAACCCGGTCGTGATGGCGTCTCTCGTGAAGACAAGGCAAGCCAATAAATTAACAATACCACTTTTAACAGTTACTTAACACGAATAAGTCAAACCATAGTGTACATTGTCATAAATGCGAAAGGAAATGATAAAACAGGGAACAACCCCAACTCAGCCCGAAATCGGGGTATCACAAGTCACGAGCATCTAAATAATCTAAACACTATTATAAGACCAGTAATATGCATAATGGAATTTATAATCAAAGGAAGAGATACGGTTCCGCGAACACTGACGGTCACCTTGCTCAGCTACGATGGCAAAATCTCCAATCAGCTCAAAACCCGCTACCGGGTGAACAATTACTTGCATCTGCACACGAGGTGCAGGGAGTAAAGTGAGTACTCCAACTTAGTAAGTAATAAAAATAAATAATGACTGAAAGCGTTAAATCTCATAAAGGCACAAATAACGCTATCTCAAGCAGTAAAATCAATTATACAATAAATCCGTGGAGTATCAGATAATTTTCTTTTAAAACAGTGAAGACAATTAATTTCAACAAGTAAAGAATAATCAGAATCTCGCCCCTCGGGCTTAATATCAAATACTCAGCACAGTATCAGCCCCTACGGGCTCACTCCCAACTCACCAACACACAACATCAGCCTCTCGGGCTCACTCCCAACTCACAAAAACACAACATCGGCCTCTCGGGCCCTCTCCTAACTTACATGGGTACCCTTCGCTCACTGGGGGGGGGGGGTGTACAGACTCCGGAGGGGCTCCTACAGCCCAAGCGCTATATCATAAGGCCTTAAAGCCTTCACACATGACACTCGAGGCCTGAGAGCCCCCTCACATCACTCAACATAACCTCACATATGGCCCTCGGCCTGAATCAGTCCAGAAAATAATCATAAGCCCCTTAGGCATCAGTAAAGCAATGATGCTCAGCTCAAACAACATTATAAATATCATTTCAATCTCGAGTTGAGTATAAATGTAGCTGAGTTCATGAAATAGTATAATTCAATTGGACTGATTTCAAATAATATTTCAATTGGTGATGGAAATTCACAAAAGATTTCAAATAATTGGCACGGAGCCCAAGTATGGCAATAAACCTTAATCATGGTGAAAAACAACAAGTCCTTGTCAAATACACGGTAAAATATCAACCGGGATGGACCAAGTCACAATCCCCAATAGTAAATGATCCCGCGCTCGTCATACAACGCGTGTCTCACCTCAACATAGCACTACGTTGTGCAATCCGGGGTTTCAAACCCTCAGGGCATCATTTAAAATTATTACTCACCTCAAGACGGCCAAAAGTCTACTCCGCGATGCCCTTGCCTTTCGAATTTGCCTCCTCGCGTGACGAATCTGTCCAAAATTACAACGAATATGTTGCATTATACTAAAGAGACAATACCCAATCGAAAACAATCGAAAAATATCAAAACTCATGGATTTGGCAAAACCGGAGCCCCGGTCCCACGTCTCGAAACTCAGAAATTTTTACGTCAACAGGTTCCTTATCTCGCCACGAGTCTAACCATACTAAAATTATTCAATTCCCATATCATTTCGACCCTCAAATCCGTGATTCTATCCAAGAGGGTTTTGTACACTTTTTCAACAAAATTCTCAGATTAAACGCCAAAACTCGTAATAGATTCAAGTTATACAACCAAAATTGAGTTAAGAACACTTACCCCATTGTTCTCTATGAAAATCTGACCAAAAATTGCCCTATCTGAGCCCCAAATCGCAAAAATGGAAAATATTTTCGGAACTTCAAAAACAATCTGTCCAGAAATTTTCGTGTTACTGTTCACCCGTGTTACTGTTCACGGGGTACTGTTCACGGTACTATTCACAAATACTGTTACGGGACACTATTACGGGTACTGTTACGGGGCACTTTTCATGGGCACTGTTCAAAACTACTGTTCATAGTGCTGTGGAAAAAATGCAGCAGCTTTTTATTTCACTAAAAATGCTATAACTCAATCATACAAACTTGGAATTCGACAATTCTTGTTCGAGTCACAAATAATAATACGAACACAGCCCTTCAATCGAAACTTGATTCAGACCTCATTTACTCAGTTCAATACCCATTTCGCTCGTTAAACAATTAACTCATGTTTCGTGTCAAAAACCCAATCGCGACTTGATGAAATTAGACCAAACTTTCCAGATCAGTCATATAATTCATGTTTTAAATTCTGGAAGTCTCAAAATCAAATTTTGATCTCTGGAACTAAAAATGGACCTTTGGATCATTACACGTTTATGCTCAAAACAACAAAAATCTTTCAAAAATGACCCGTTGGGCATCCGAAACACACCCGAGGCCCCCGGGACCTCAACCAAAAGTATAGATATGTTTTAATACCTCATTCAAACTTGCTCGAACCATCAAAACACTAACGTTAACATCAAAATCACCAAATTTCATCAAATCAAAGCTTAAGTTAAACTAAAACTTCCAAAACATGCATTCAATCAAAAACCCGACCTAAACACCTCCGAATCAACTGAAATTTTGCGCACAAGTCCAAAATCACCTAACGAAGCTACTAAAACTCTCAGAATACCATTCCGACTCCCAAATCAAAATATCACCTATCAACCGGAAATCGCCAAAATACTAACTTCGCCAAAATAGGCTAACATCTTCACCGGACCTACAAAATTACTTCCGATTGCGCTCCTAAGCCTTAAATCATCACCCGGAGCTAACCGAATCATCGGAATTCAATTCTGAGCCCTCTAACTCACAAGTCAATATCTGGTTGACTTTTCCAACTTAAGCCTTTTTAAAAGAGACTAAGTGTCTCATTTCTTAATAAAATCACTCCAATTAAATTCTAACGCACCCAATACTGATAATGAAACATAAGGAAGCAGAAAATGGGAAGAACGGGGTAGTAACTGACGAGGCGACGGGTCGGGTTGTCACATTCTCCCCAACTTAAACAAACGCTCGTCCTCGAGCATACCCAGAGTCATCCTAGAGGCCAACAAATAGCTGAATAACCTTACTAAGCATATACTAGGGGGTGATCCCATGTTACCCTATCTCATATAGGTCCGATAACACATTTAAATCGAATTTACACAATCCAGTCTAGCCCATAAATCATAGAACTACCTTTTTACTTCTGAAACCATCAATATGATCAAAACCTCACACCTATACTTGAATAGTCTCGAACCAGCTGTAATAATCCATACCTGCAACCTCGGGTGAAATCATATGATATACCGCATAATTCAAGCACTAGAAACGATAACTTCTATTCACAGCAGTAGCCCACAACAACCAAATACCAATAGAAAATCCCTTATTAGCTAAAGTTTTATTCCAACACTTTCATATACTGCCAACGATAAATGAGACATGTAGCAAACCATAGTCATTTTTCAGATCAACCAATTATGAAGGCACTCCCTTTTTGACTAATACCACAATAGATTTCCGAGCCGAACCTCGCTATTATCCTTCTAACAAGCCGAAACCAAATCTGTTTGTATTCCTCAATGACCCCAACGATCACCTCGAATCCAACACACCACTCTGGTGATATGACACCTCAATACAGGCCTAAGACACAACTTGCATAATATGCGCACCAATAAGAAACGGTCCGAACATACTCAAATCATGAAAATGACTCAAGTGAGAGAGTTGTACCTCAAACTCATTAGTACTGCCACAAGACAAGGCTGAGACCCTTTCTCACATTATAGAAATAGGACACACAAATTTGACCCGCAAGGTCATGTTTCCACACAGCTTTGCTGCAACGCGCGATCTTATCCAAATACTACTCCACATGATACACCTCAAGTCACTATGCTTGAAATCAACAACCGTGCTCAATTGTTGGCTGGAGCCAGAGCAAATCATTACACCCACGGTGAAACAAATAACACATAACACGTTTAAACCTGATAGAACATAATCCAACTCACCTCGCCACTCAATCTGTGGCATTTTCGGCATAGCCCATGGTACAATAGTTCAGAATTGTCCGACGCTAAGACAACCAGTCTAAATTCTGACATCACATACAAAATCTAACATACCATCAAGTAAAGATCCCCTCGAGCCTCCAAATCCTGATAGCCGCTAAACAGTACCGACGCACACGGTCCACAACCACAATATAACCTGTACATGAGAACTCTTAGTCTCCAACTCTATATAGCACACACATCATCATACCTGGCCCCAATTTCCACTGTGTGAATACATGCACACCTTTAATACCCATTCATTCCACGATAAACGCTCTAAAATTTCCATGTGCCATACAAGCAACTCGAAGATCAGCAGTCGATCCAGCCTTAAAAGTGCCGCAATACTATTGAAGTGCCATCAACTTAATCACATTGGCCTTTTTCTGAAATATATAACTTCTACAAATCACTATGATTAGATATATGATTTCCTTAATCATCTGAAGATCATTCACCCTAATCATCTGAAGCTCATTTCTCTAATCACCTAAAACTGCCTGTACTGCCTAAGAATGTTATGAATTTCCATTTAGAACTGAACCATAAACTTACACACGCAATTCTCAATCCTTCACAACATATCGCATATACCATATCATCCTAAGGTAACATGAGGACTTCACCTCCCCTTCCGAACCAGGAACGTGTACGTACTCAATTAGTCGAGAACTTCCATTGATTCCCTCTAGAAGAAAAATCATTACACATCCCATGCTCTGCATGACATACATAGTTCTTGTTCAAATTCTTACAATACTGACATGACAGATAAGATCTGTATAAATTCATAACACCGCCGAATGAACAATTCATTGGGTTTATACTTCTGGCAAGAACTATCACCTCATTCTGAACCAGACAATGGTCTTAGCCCCTTAATTTACTTTATAAACTCAGATTGCACTGATCTCGAATTTAATGATCTCGTCTCACCCATTATGAACTGCCCAGGCAATAAGATACCTCAGATATAATCAAAAGCCGTATATGATGCCCCAATATGCCAATAGGATACTAATTCGAATGTGACACAAAAGGAAAACGAACTCTGGAAGGAATTACCAATCCCAAGCACTAATACGGACTTTCCTTAGAAAACAGGAAGCAAAGCATACAAAATAGTATATAGAAAACTATGCTTCACATCACACTGTTGCGGCGTGCAACCCGATCCAGATAACATACCCATGGCAGCATGCCACCCGATCCACATATAGATCTCACATAAGGAGATGCACATCGAGCCAAATTTGCTCATTACAACATAATACCGAGTATCGGTCGTACGCATGCTAAGTGCATAATAATATCTCTGAGGGACATATAACGTTATAAGCTACAAAAATCAAGCACAACTGAGGTGCGATGTACAATTTGAATTTCAAGAGCCAAGATGCCTATATAACATCATTCCTACGCGGATTCTCAACACATAGAAATTTCTCAATCCATCTCACAACTCACATAGCGCAATGCATCACTACGTGAAATATCTGTCAAAGAAACATCAACCTATCTACTCCTCCATGAGGACCGCATTACAAAAATGCACACATCTGGCCTGATATAGAGCCATTATTCACATTAAATCTATCCACCGACTTCAAGTTGATTCTGATCACACTGAACTAGTCTGATAACCTTTCAAAGGTCAATAATAACTTCCATTTTCTTTATAAAACAAAAGAACAACCATGACAATCGGAGTAACCCTCCCCAGTTCACAACCCAATATGCCAGTGTCCTCCAGGCATGAATCTTTAATTTAACAACACCATCTCAAACTTCATACTTGGTTTACATCTTTAATCAATCGAGTGATCACATGCCATATTTATATAATCTTCCCGTGGGACACACTCCCACAACCTACCACAACAACATCTGGAGCGTACCTCCAAACCACCGGCCGCACTAACGCTGAAGAGTGATCAAGAATCATTAACCAGGACGCAAAACCCTTTTTTTTTTACAAAACACCAATCTTAGGTGATGCTGAAGACAATACCAACTTACCGTAAACATCGAAACTTATCTCCTGCTCATTCGAGCTCATGACATCTTATCGAAATTTTTTCCTTCACTCGTGCCATTCTCGGCCCAATTTCCACAACCAGAACTGATTCCCCAGCTTGCATCAAACTTGAACCAATATAGCATATAATCATTCAATCAACTTATTTAATAGCAAACTCCACAACTTGGCTCAAAGCCATAGATCAAAACGCACTCAATAAATCACAACGCATGTACTCTATTGCTGCCGTAATACCGTAGTGAGATTAAACTCACTCCTTCATAAGCTTGTGGAAAACACAAATCATCTGGAATTTTAACTCTTCTACAATTCTTGCATTTACTCACACAACAGTTAAGCCCGCTCTTTAGGCGATAATTTTTTTTTTTTACTAAGTCCCAAATTTTTCAAAAATTTCGGCAGAGTTTCCTTTGTAATTGGGCGTATCCACCTGCCAGAGAATCACCAAAACCATCCTAACAACACGTCCACAACTTGACAAAGCATCACAATGTATATCAACAACATTAATCTCAATATTACATGTATTATATTCTCAAAATTGATACATGGACATGCGTTGCACCTATTTAAATCATAACACATAGAAAATGCCTTTCAATCCTCCATTATTGGGCTATTCAACCGAGTAAGAAAATATTCTTTCTTTAATGTTTTCGACCTTCAAGGTGGTCCCCTTGACTCAACGATTTCGTCATCATACATTTACAGAAGCGATATCAGCTCCCAGACTTATCTAACTAGTATGACAAATAGATTCCCCTCATAAGCCAATTACCCACTAGCTTTACCTTTAGTTAATATTTTTGTATACCTTCCACTGCCATACACATTACACAATCACTTAAAATATTCCTGAGTCTAAACTCATACCGTAACATGAAATTTACTTCACTCCAAATATGATACATAAAAAGATTCTTCATGTGCCCATAACTCAAAGCTACACCTCTAATCACAATGGAAATCATACACTTAATAGTCCATCTATCATCCAGTAGACCTTCCTCGTCACTTCCAAGTCATATAGATAAATCTCGCAGTACTAACATACTCTCCACGTAGCTATCAAACCATCATTCCCACTAATAGAGACAGTACCGGACATATAAGTTCAAAACACTTGCTCAGACAATCACTACCTCGGTGCTTAAGCCATAGGCAAAGACCCGGCCTCAAGTCCTTCAGACTGGCCCAACATCCACTCATAGAGATCATGTCTCTCCCCTCAATCGGGGATTTACAAGCCATCAAGGCACATCTAAATAATGAGCGCTCGTTCACGTATACGTTCATGTGGAAGGAATTGTAAGAGTTACTTTTCAAGCTGAATCAAGGACGCACGATAAGAATTTCAAGAATATGAAGTTTTTCCTAAAGGTTTTGCAGCCCCTCGAGGATAAATACAGACGTCTCTGTACCGATCTGTGAGACTCTACTAAACCTGCTCATGACTTGTGAGACCTAGTAACCTAGGCTCTGATACCAACTTGTCACGACCCAAAATCCCAA
>MU746792.1:53281-66360 GCA_026770625.1 Nicotiana glauca
AATAGTGAGGGTTAAAAGGAAGGGGGTTCACATGAGAAAAGAGCACACAGAGTTGCAGAAACACGATGAAGGAAAGCATAACAGCCTAGAAACAGCCACATGGTGAAAGAAAGCATAACATGCTAGAAAATAAACACATAGTGGAGGGGCATTATTTAACTAAGAATGACATACCAGATGCAAAGTACTAGAATAGCTGGACAATAGAGTAAGCAGACAGCAAGAGATCAGCAGGAACAAACTCAAGTCTTCAGCAAATACTTGAGAGTTCAAAGAGAACTTTGAGAGAATGTTTCAGAAAATAAAGGGAAAAGAGGGGCAAGGTGCTCAATACTATAAGTGAGAAAAGCAATTTTGATTGTGAAAGAGTGCAGAAAAGTTGTATTTTTGAATGCAGAAGTAATGCAGAGAAAGTAGTGAATTGAGAGTCTGTGTGTCAAGCTTGTTAAGCCTTTTTTTTCAAGTGCAAAAGGGTGGCCCCCTTTTATAGTGCAGAAAACGAATACAAAGTGGTAAGAAAATAACTTTAAAAATTAGGTTCAATGAATAGATACACAGAACATTTTTTAAGGGAAATAGTTCGATAGTACACTGTTTGGACCAAATAAGGAAAGACAATCAATTAGCAGTCAGTAAAATTAGGGCTTGAGTCTTAGCTCGAATGAATCCAGCCAGGAAAGGTGAAGAGAAACTTAATTTAAACAAAATCATCAACAATCAATCAAACCCTTTTGAAAAGGGACTAGGAATCAATCACTGGCTGGCCAAAGGCCTTTTGAAAGAGGATAATTTGTCATATAAAAAGCATACAAACATGCATAAATAAGAAAACATTGTATAAAAAAATCTAGGATTTTATCAAAAGGTCGAGTCCAATTTATAGACTCTGAATGAGTTCAAGAGAGAACCCTAGGGTTCTGACATAGAACCCTAGTCTAAACACCAGCTCAAACTTGTCAAAAACCCTAAATCCTAGGGTTTCTAACGGAGAGGAGGAGGTGAGCTATTGAAATGGACCCAGAGGTCTCTTTCAGAGACTTGCGCGAAAATAAACATAGAGAATAGTAGGAAACACATACGGTAGAAATCATTTAAGAAAATATGGCAGAGACGGTCATGCGAGTTTAGTCTAAAGGCAGAGGAAAATATAAAGTATAAAACAAAAGAACAGAAAAAATCAAGTTCATGCGTAGTAGAGAAGAAACACACGAGATAAACACAGATGAAACACACATAAAGAAAAAGGGAAGAAGAATTAGAAAGTTTTTCCAAAAACCCTAGTTTTTGAAAAATCGAATAATTTCAAAAGAAAAATTGGGAAAACCCCTGAAACATCGAATATAGCATAGATCTAAGGGAAAACAAATAGGAAAACCTTGAATGGCTTTAGGACTTCTCAAAAACCCTAGAAACGAGAAGGCTTGGAAGAGGTCTGGTCTGGAGTCGATCTGAGCCATAGCTAGGCTCTTAAGGCTCGAATATGTCGGAACGGGGCCGGAGAGGCCATAGAACCTCAGATCTGTGGAGGATCTGCTCGAACACCATCGAGGTCGAACCTCGAAATCTTCAACAAACATGACTTAGGAGTGAAGGAGAGTGAGCACAGGCCGTCCATGGCCTGAGAAGCCATGGGCTCCGGTGAGATTGGTCGGAGAAGACGAAGGAAACGATTAGGGCTTTTCGAGTGTTTGAGAGCGTTTGAGAGAGAGAGAGAGAGAGAGAGAGAGAGAGAGAGAGAGAGAGAGAGAGAGAGTTTGAGGGCGGCGGTCGAAGAGGGAATGAGGGTTAGGGTTAGGTCGTGTATAATTAAAAAGGAAAGAATGATTTGTGGCCGTTGATCAAAAGGATCAACGGCCTGGATTTAAAAAGATTCCGGGCGGGTTTAGGCAATTAGGTCAGGGGTTGGAATTGGGCTGGTCTAATTTGGGTTTGAAATTGGCTGAAATTTAAATGGGAATGTGGTTAAAATTGAAATGAATTGAGTCTACAATTGAAATAGCCAGTTTTCCCGTTTTATATTTATAAAAATAATAAAAATAATTTAAAAAATAAATTAAAGGCACTGAGTCAATAAATAATATGTAAATATTAATTTAAAAATATTGGGATCAATTTGTATTTATAAAAATGCTATTAAATCTTAAAGAGGCTAGTATTGAAATCACATGCAATTTAGTTTTAAAATACCAAACGAATTTGTAAGAATATGCAAAAAAATCATGTTAACTATATTTTTATGTAAATATGAGAATAAAATAAATTATTCTCCAAAATGGAAAGTTTTGGGAATAATTATTGAATTTTATGGTGCAAAAATAAGCCATAAATTGGTTTAAAAAATTATTAAAAATGTCAAACCCCTTAGGTGTGCTTATATATGAATATATATATTATTTTAAAAGTATTTTGGATATATAAAAAATACATAGGGAAAAATTGGGTATCAACAATTGGTTGTCGCCATATCATGCTATCTTTGATTGTCACGCTAAGACTCTAATATTGGTGATGCCGGCGGTGCCGAGGTTGGAGTGGAGAGGCTCCTTGGATCATGTTCCTAGTAGAGTGATTTTGCATTTGAAGGCTCAACGGATGGTTGAGAAGGGAAGTTTGGCATACTTAGCCTTTGTGAGGGATGTTAGTGGTGATACTTCTACCGTTGAGTCAGTTTCGTTGAATTGCACTTTAGGTAAATAATTTAAAGATAGTAATCGTGTGTATGGAGATGATGGTCTGTGCTCGTTGGATAATATAAGCAACCATTGCACTTACGGTTGCAAAGTATTATTTATGGTATACGAGGTGATTCTTTAGACTTAAAATTTAGACCCCCACTGTGTTTAACTACTTATGTATGTTCGACCCAATCTTAGTATTAGCATTTAGGATTTTTTAAAGCATCTCTAAGGTTTGAATATCATTTTAATCACAGGCTTTGTTAATTAATATTATTAAGCCATTTTATTATTCTGTTTCCAATTACATCTTTGTGTTATCTTAGTACCACTTCTCTGAATATCCTAAATTAGTTGATTATTGGTAATTTAACTATATCTATCGTTTGTTATACTTGTAATTAGTAACCTATTTAATCACTTAATCACTTAGCTTAGTAATGAATCAACTCATATGCTCACTTAGGATAATATAATCAATAATTTAATATTCTCACATAGCTTAAAATTCGGTCATAAACAATAGTTGTGGACCTCGAAGAGTGCCTAAAACCTTCTTTTCCAGGTAATTTGAGCCCTTACCCGATATTTGGCAACGCTGGCTAGTTAAAACAGAGTTATTTGCAAATAACTTCCTTAACGTACCTTAAAACGTTAGGTGGAGATTCTTCTCTTTTAATACCTCTTTAAAGGATTTGTCACATGTAAAAATCCGCTTTCGCGAGAAAATGGGTCGCAACAAGCACCACAATACATATCTAGTCTAAGCCAAACAACCATCAAAACAATCTACCTAGATTTGGTATCACCGAGTACATGAGCTTCTAGAGATTTACTAAATACACTGTATGAAAGGATTACAATACTGTTTGATACAATATAGCAGTAATAGAATGCATCTCTACCTTGAGTCTCCCTATAGTCCAAGCTATGCTCATATCTGAATATCGATAGGGCCAATGCCAGAACCTGCACAAAAAGTACATAAGAGTAGCATGAGTATAACTGATCACATATACTTAGTAAGAGTCGAGCCTAACTCCGACGAGATAGTGACGAGGCTAAGATAAGCTGCATACTCTATAAACTTATGCAGTTAAATAACTAGAAAAATAACAAAATCTAGAACAAGTAAGATAAGAAGTGGAATTAAAAAGTAAGCTAGCAAGAGAGATAAAAAGTAAGATACAAGTGAAACAAAAAGTGAGATAGAAAGTAAAATAACAAGTAAGGTAGCAAGTGTAATAGCAAGATGAAGAAGTGGGAGGAATAGTGAAAGAAGAAACGAATAAATAATAACCATATTTTCTCAAATAACACAACTAAATCTTTCACAACAATTCCACTCCGGGAGAATAACAAGACAAGCATGAAGCAACATATCCAAGTCCTCAATTCACATAGTAAAAGCAAGGAATAAAAGATAAAATGTCAAACAGCACAAAAATAACCTTCATGCATTTATCTTTTATCCTCACTAATACGGAAACACCCTTTGTGGATATTTATATAACACTCTTCCTCACCAGCAACGAAAGCACACTTTGTGAATATTTATATAACACTCTTCCTCACCAATCATGGAAATACCCTTTGTGCGTTAATAATAATAAAAACATCAAGAAGCATGGAAAGATTCTTCGTGCATAATCATTCTTCCTCACAAGCAAGAAAATATGCTTCGTGCAATTTTACTCTTCCTCACCAAGTATAAATATATAAATAATACCAAGCAAGGGGGAAACACAAAGAACATCAAGAAGAGTGATTAAATGCAATACACCACATGAGAGATAACCATCACTTTTGCACCAATATCCAAGCCAATATTTCATGAATCTTAAAGCCCTATATCTCAACAAACTCAACATAGCTATTAACATGAACAAGGAGTTTCCCAATCTTTTTAGAGCATGAAAGACATAATACATAAAGCAACATGACTTAAATAAATTTAATTTAACCTGGATGCTTAACTCATGACAAAACCATATAAACACCATTCACTTTGTATGTACGCCACTCCAAACATGTAAAGCATGTAGAAAATAGATCAAAATATAACCTAATTTCCTCAAATCAAGGTTAACCAAGATATTTACCTCTTTTCGAACAAGTCACTATTCTAATACCTCCTTCCCTTTAGGACAAGTCTTTAAACCACTCGAATCTAGTCAATTAATATTAAAATAAGTCAAAATAAGCTTTAGAATCTACCATAGTATTAAAAAGGTACGATGTTTAACATATTTAAAAAAGTCAACCGAGGTCCATTACCCATTCATCCCAATGTCCAAATATGTAATTTATTTCGAGGTCCAACCTCAAATCGAGGTCTAAATCTCTAAATTAAAAAAATCCTAAGTTTCTACACAAAGACTCTATTTCTACTCTATAAAATTCTAGATCTAGGGATGAAAATCTATGGAGAATAACAAACAGTATAAAAAATAAATTAATGTTACTAATCCCTGAAGTTGGGAAGAAAATTCTCTCCAAAATTACCTCGTAGTGTAGTCTAGGTCTCAAAAAATGGAATAAAGTGAGAGATTCTGAAATCTCTTATTTTTATCGCAGCTGCAGATGTCGCAATTGCAAACTCTTGCTCGCAATTGCGCAACTCGCAAATTCGAACCAGTGGTTGCAATGCAAAGGGGGCATCTCAGCCACAGAAGTCGCAAATGCAACACTCGCTTTGCAATAGTGAGCATCGCAAATATAATCTACCTACCCTACCCATACTTCGCAAATTCGAACCTCTGCATTTACAAGCAGCTCATCGTAATTACAATGACTGCAACACCAGTAACTGAAAACTTAGTAAAACCAGCATAAAATCAATTTGAAACTCACCCGAGCCCCTCGAGCCCTATTCCAAACATCTATACGAGTATATAAACCTCATATGAACTCGCCCATAAGCTCAAAATATCAAAATAACATGTACGATCAAGAATTAACACTCAAAGATTTTAAAGTATTCATAAGTTCAAATTCTAACTTTTAATAATAAGAGTTGAAAAACCGTTGTCCCTCGGGACCCACATATGACATATGTACAAGTCCAAAATTATCATACAAACCTATCAGAATCGTCAAAATATCAATCTGACGTAGTTTGCCAAGAATATTGAGCATGATCAACTCCAACAACTTTAAAGTTCAAAAATTCAGATTTATTTATAAAAATACATCTATACCTTCCAGAAATCAAGCCGAACTATGCTAGAACTCAAACTGACTTATCGGGTTGTTACAAATTGTTTTAGAAATGCACTTTTTGCACTAGTCTATTACATCGTTAGTCTTGTTCTGAACTGGTTACATAATCATTATTTTGTTCAAACTCTAGTTTGAAGTAATAATATTAGATCTATTTGGTTTTCAGCATCAATAATTAATCCCAACTATTTAAGTTTTTAGCATCAACAACAACTTGGTTATTTAATGTTTTTTGCAATCTAGTCTGAATGCTGCTTGTATCTATTTCAGTATCTTTATTTAGAATGGTGTAATTTATTTTCCCTTGTTCTGAATCAGTACAATATGTATCCTAAATCTCTACCCCGGTCTGTTTGATGTTTATGGGTTGTTTGGGGCATGACAGCATCGAATATTGCTGAACATGACTCAAACTTCGTCCTCCTAGGATAATTACCTCTATGCTACCCTTATATGTGTGTGTTATAGTTGATTTACAGGCATGCCAGCACCCCGGTTGTTGTGCATGCCTAGAATTTACTCATGCCTAAATACATAGGTTCTTTTCAATTTCCAACCCTGAACCCTTATTGTATGAAGTTGTCAACTCTGTAACTGTTTCGCTGCCACCCTTTGCCCCTCTCCTTTATTCTTCTATTCTGCACTTGCACTATCTTATTAGACTTAAGTTCTACCCCCCTCGTGTGAGCCTTGCCTTGGTACCTATGAGCTCCCTCTGAACTTGGGCACATGAGAGTTGGCACTTCCACACTGCACTTGTCACTATTCTGGTTATGAAACATGGGTGTGAGCACTGCCCGGGGTCCTATTGAGGCCCTTAGGGAACTCTGACACACTCAAGTCTTAGAAAGGCTTTGGATCAGTGGTCTCTAAGTTGGTTTATCTCGTAACTCAGAGAGGAAGTCAAGAATCAGGCTTCCTCTGGTTGTAATTTTTCTTTGTACTTTTTTCTGATGTAATTTATTATTCCTGGTTTGTAATTAGGGGTGTTCATGGTTCGATTTGGATCAGTTTTTCCCGGAAAAAAACCAAACCAAGTAAGTCGATTTTTCAAATATTAGAACCAAACCAAACCAATTAAGTAAATTTTTTCTCGATTCGGTTTATGTCGGGTTTTATCGGTTTTTTGGTTTTTTCGGTTATTTGTCGGGTTTTTTCTTATTTATACGATATACACTACCAAACACATATTTCGGCGATTATATTTTCAACGTAACACTATCAATCAATTGCCCTTTTAGAAATCTATTATTTACTAAGATATATTGATGATAATTGAATTAAATAGTGATGAATAATTTAAGGACTCAATAAAAAATATATTATTTTTAACACGAAATGAATTCTTATACTTAACGAAAGAAAATTACAAATCAAATTAGAATGTAAAGGTAAAGAACTGTACTAAAAGTGCAAACTATTAACATTTAACATAATTTTTTTGGAACTTTGTGTATATATATATATATATATATATATATATATATATATATATATATATATAGGTGTAATAATAAATTTAAATTAGCTATTCCTGTAGTCGGTTTGGTTCTGTTTTTTTGGTTTTTTTCTAATTAAAACCATAAACAAACCAAATTTGATCGGTTTTTAAAATTCAAAACCAAAACCAAACAAAACCAAAAAGTATCGATTTTTTTGGTCGGTTTGGTTTGGTTTTCGGTTTGGTTCGGTTTTTTGGGTTTTTATGAACACCCCTATTTGTAATAATTTGTAATGAATATTTGGGGCTGGCTAGTAAAAAGGGTTGGGTAATTATGCATGCAAGAGTAGAAAACATGCCTAGAGGACTTTTTTTAGTTCCGCACTTTCAAACTACATTAGAAATCATGCCTATAGGAATTCTTTTAATTCTGCACTTTCAAACTGCATTAGAAATCATGTCTATAAGACTTCTTTAATTTTGCATTTTCAAACTACATTAGAAATCATGTCTCTAGAACTTATACTAAATACCATTTGTTCAGTTTCACACCTAGATAACCTGTCTATAGGTCGTATTCGAATTCTGCATGCCACTTAGATATCATGGTTTAGGTTCTAAGCAGCTAAATAAGTATCACATTCGTAATTTTGAAATCAGTGACATATAGAAAACCATGCCTGCATGGATTCCTAAATAAAATCTGACTCGTTTCATTCTCATTCAATATTAGATATCCTATGCATAGGGACTAAAAATCAGTAATAGTAGATACTATCCCCTGCAGAACCTGTAACTAGTCTAATTTATTTTTGTCCCTTTTGAACTTTCTTTTAATAATCTAATCCCCTTACTTAACAAGGTTTAGCCAGTATGTCTATAAGATTTCAAACAATTTATTTCGAGTTTTTACTGTATCATCCCCTTCTGAACTGAATAGACAATCATGCCTATAGGACTCCGTCTAAGCACTCAGGCAAGCCTTAGGATAATAATGGTAAAACTAAATCCGCTTTGTTAATTGCTACAACCAACAGGAAGTCCTGATTCAGACTTCTTATCTGAGTTATGTAATTAACTAAGCTACCTCAACAATTAACTTCTCTGGTCTTTATGTGCTTTAAATCAGACCTAAAAAGTATGTGCAAGTCATGCTATTTATGTGCTTTTGTTTGAGGAAGTATACTTGAGCCTTATGTGTTTCCCCCTTTAATACGCAGTCTTTATATGTTTTATATGTCGCCTTAGAATTTTTACCTTTGAAACTTCAAATGAGCCTAATGTCCCTCCTAAACGCCTCCGGGACTGATAGGAATGGGACGGGTAATCGTATGCAATAAATAATCGAGACCAATTCGCGCTTTAATACCCTAACGGTGTGGGAAAAGTAGATATGGATATGATGACCACACGATAATGTCATGTGTAGCCCCACGTTGAGGAGTGATTAGCGAACATTGTGTGGGGTGATCCATATTTTTAATAAACCTAGGACCCCCTCCCCTTTCTTTTATTCTTTATTATTTTTTTTTTTTAGCATTGTAACTCCTTATTTAAAATCAGCTCTTTGATTGTTATTTCAAATTTGTTTACTTTCAAACTATTATGAATTGAAATCCCCTCCTACTTGAGCCTTATCTGCTTACATGTTAATTGTACCCTAAATTCACAATAACTGTTTGGCCGAAAACCACACTAGTGGATTCTGAGGGATGCCTAACACCTTCCCCTTAGGATAATTATAAAACCCTTACCCTATCTCCGGTTATCCAAGTTTAGTTATAATTGGAACTTTTAAGGTGTCCTAGTGCATCATAAATTATTAGGTAGCGACTCTTCAAAACCCAGTTCCCAAAAGGAACGAGTTGTCCCTCCAAATGTCATGAACCCGATTTCGCGAGAAAAAGGGGGCACGATAGACAGCCACACGAGTAACCATTGTCCATTAAATCCTAAATCCATTTGTTATGTAGGGAAGCACAACAGGGGTCCAATAAACCAGAATACTCATTGTGGAAACACTTACAATCCAAACTGGAGAAACCATCCCAACTTCTCCTGGGAGGTAATCAGAACAGTAACATACCTCAAGGAAAATTTAGATGTACCACAAACTCCCCCACAAAAAAAAGGACACTACTAATGAGTTGTTAAAGAAGATCTTACTTGATAATCAATAACTTCGAACATATAATCAGTAATTGAGGGAAGAATTTTGAAATATAAATAGGCAGATTGGGCAATTGGCTGCACAACAAACTAGTCGACATGTAGGGGCCCTTCCTATCGACATAGATAAGAATCCTCAAGTAAATGCTGTAAATTTGAGGAATGGTAGAGATTAGAAGAAGTCCTAAAAAGAAAATAAGAACAAGTCACTCCTAAGGATGAACTGATCCCCAAAATTATGGGAGAAGCTGAGAAAGAAACTGAAGAAAGAGAAAAGACTCTGGTTGCAAGGCCACCACCTCCTTTCCCACAAAGATTGAAGAAAAAAAGTGATGACAGGATGTTCAACAAATTTCTTAATATTCTAAGCCAAATTCAATTGAATCTCCCATTGGTTGATGTGTTAAATGAGATCCCATAATATGCTAAGTACACCAAAGATATTGTGTCTAACAAAAGGAGGTTGAAAGAAATTAAAATGGTTTCACTTACTAAGGAGTGTAGTGCTAGAGTACAGATTAGGCTTTTGCCTAAGTTGAAAGATTTAGGTTGTTTTACAATCCTCTTGGTGATTAGAAAACACGAGGTTGGTAAAGCCTTGTGCGATTTGGGAGAACGAATTAATTTTATGACACTGTCAGTGTTCAAGCAGACTCCATCTTGGAGCCCCCAAGCCTACTACTATAATTCTACAGGTAGCGGATCAGTCATTAGTGGTACCTGAAGAAATTATTGAAGATATGCCGGTATGAGTGAGGAAGTTCATCTTTTTCGGCGATTTCATTATTATTGACTACATCGCCGATGAGGATGTTCCAATTATTTTGGGGCGACCATTCTTGGCTACAGAAGGGGAACTTATTAATGTGAGGGAGGGAAAGCTAAAGATGTGGGTGTGTGATAAAGAAATCACATTTAATATGTACAAGGCACTTAACCTTCCTAAGAATTATGAGGATTTGTGCAAAGTTGATAGAGAAATGTTCTTATGTGGATCCTACTGGCATGCAAAAGAAAATCGAGTTAGAAGAAGTGGTCTTGCGAGCTGAAAGTATAAAGGTAAAAGGGAAAAAGGTCAAAGAGGAAATAGAAGAGCCTACTAGAGTGCACAAGAAGGCAAAACTCCATGGAAAGAGAAGGAAGCGAAAGCGCCCAGCATGAGTAGAGTAGGAGAGTCGTGCCACGACTTTAAATAAAGCGATTGTTGGGAGGTAACTGATCGTTGCCAACTCCACACTACTAAAACGTAGCAAGAGAGGGTCGCCATAGATTTTACCCGATTTTGGATAGGGATCGATATCCACAAAGAGCTAGAATTGGAATCGAGTATCTATCTAGTTTAGGATTACGTATGTGTTCTTAATTATACTTCTCAACATTTTTGGGATTTTCTTTATAATTCTACTTTTATCAAACTACAAATTATAAATTTAGCTAAGAGTTAAAATGCTACAAGTTGTTCAAATAGGTTTAAAAGGTACTATGGTAGTGACTACCGCCTAGGTGGTCAAATGACGGGTACTTGAATCTAAGGCACGTTTTACATATTTAGGGAGTATGTTATAACCGTTGCACAACTTTACCCACTCTACACCTCTCGGTGGTTCGGGATTTTTCCCAAATTGGCTTTCTCTAGACCAATTGTGTATGCAAATTTGCTCAAGCAACTAGGGTTCAGTTCGGGTATTACTCTCTCGAGGTTTAAACCTTTAATTGGGGCTGTCAATCTCTTGAGTACACCCTAATTTATTTTTTGACCAATTTTGGAGACTTAGGCTCTCTTTCTCAAGAAGAGCTTAAGTCAACTCAACACAAACTAGTGTTTGCAACCACTAATTCAGAAATTAACCATGAAATTGGCCCAAATAACAAACACCCATAGTCAAATTAGCCCTAAATTACAAGACCCATCAATTACCCATACTAGGGTTGAGCCACAACCCTAACTTATGGGTCTAGCTACTCATTATTGAAGAAGAAAAATAAGAAATAGTTGAAGATAATCTCATATTAATTAACTACTAAGTTAAACACAAAGATTCAATGATAAAAAGTAGCTAAAAGTGCCCAAAATAGCTAAGAATCTTGAACCCACGAGTGCAGCAGCTAAATTACAATATCTGATGCCCTAAAAATGGAAAAAGAATCTATTTATACTAACCTGAAAATCTGGACAAAAATTCCCATGTGGGGTAAGTGCGGAGCGCAAAAAAATGGACTGCGGTCTGCACTGGGGCTTTCGCCTTGAAAAATAGCTCTCTGAATCTTGGCATCGCGGACCGCAGAGAATGGACTACGGCCGCGGAGGCTTCTAGTGCGGTCCGCGTAAAATGGACTGCGGACCGCGGAGGCTTGAAACTCTAAAAATTCAACCTCTCTGATTCTTGGCTCTGCAGACCGTATTAAATCAACTGCGGCCGCATTGCCTTCAGTGCGGACCGCATAAAACCTAGTGTGGCCGCACTGCCTCTTGGCTTGGAATTTTAGCCTCTATGAATCTCCTAGTGCAGACCGCACAAAGTGGTATGCGGCCGCACTGGGTTTGTTTTTACTGAACTTTTCTTTTCTTTGGCACTTATGCAAGTTGCACTCCTTTTGAGCTGATCTTTGACATCTCGTCACTTTGATGATCAAACCTGCAATCAAATACAACTTGAGAGCCTTTTTGGGACTATTTTCTATGAATTTCTAATCAAAGCATAAACAAGAAGAAGTATAAAATGCGTCAAAATCCCTAGTTATCAACTCCCCCAAACTTAAGCTTTTTCTTGTCCTCAATCAATCAAAATAAGACCCATCCCTAAAGGGGAAATCCAAGAAATATTCAGTTGTCCTAAAGCAACCTCAACTAGAATCAATTGGGACTAACAATTGCCCTCAATACAAATGAATCATTAACAACATTTACTCTTTGAAAACCCATGGATCAAGTGCGACACAGGAGCATCAAGAGTTGACTCAACACATCAAAGAACTCTTTCAATTACTTTGGTCATTGTGGAACATAAACTCACATATCCTCAACTCCCCCTAAGCAATCCTCACCTTTAAGATAGTGGCACTCAGAACGAGGATAATGGGAATTCACTCATCTCTCTAAAGAAAAAGCCACAAGTCCAGCTCTAGGTACCATATGCTTGCCCCTTATGTGAGTATCCATTAATGTAAGTTTCATTCAACTCAAGATCATATAGGGC
The DNA here is from genome assembly GCA_026770625.1 of Nicotiana glauca. Taxonomy (NCBI): domain Eukaryota; kingdom Viridiplantae; phylum Streptophyta; class Magnoliopsida; order Solanales; family Solanaceae; genus Nicotiana; species Nicotiana glauca. The sequence goes on from MU746792.1 coordinate 65,986, forward strand.
TTTTGTGGAGACATTGTGAAGGCTTTTGGTTCAGGGTGGGAAATGTTTTGCTCTAAGTAGGTTCCATCTTCCCTTAAGCACTTCTTTTGATTCATTTGGCATCCATTCACGTGACTCTTTGAGTCCTTTCACTTCTTTCTGAAGGGTTAGAGAAGCACATTGTAACTCTTTCTTATGAATTTCAAACCTTTTCTCCCTTTTTCAACCTTCGACACATTCATTCTTTGCTTTTATTTGAATCCCTATTTATTCTTTTTCACATTGAACTTCCTTTTTGTCTTTTTGCTTTTCTTTCTTTTTCGTTGCCTTTCCTTTTCTTCATTTTTGTGCCTTTTTACCACTTTATTGCAATCCTCATCTCCCCCCCCCCCCACC
>MU746792.1:67410-92086 GCA_026770625.1 Nicotiana glauca
ACACCTTTTTACTAGATCACTTGCATCTTTGAACAAGGTTGGCCAATAAAAACCACAACTCAGAACTTTCAAACCCGTCCTCACCCCTCCATGATGGCCACTATAGGGGGAGGAATGACAAGCCTCTAGGATGCTAAATTGCACCTCCTCGGGTACAAACCTCTGGATCACTTCGTCGGTTCAAATCTTGAATAAGTATGGCTTGTCCCAATAAAAGTCCAGACTATCCCATTTGATCTTCTTCCTTTGGTTAGAAGAGAGCTCAGATGGGATTATGCGAGTCACAAGGAAATTAGCAATGTCCGCAAACCATGGCATATCACACATCGACACATAAAGTAGTTGCTCATCAGGGAATGTATCATTGTTCTCTAGGCCATCACACGGCCTACCTTCCTCCTCCAAGCAGGACAAATTATCCGCCACTTGGTTTTCGCTACCTTTCCGGTAAACTATCTCCAAATGAAACTCTTGAAGTAATAAGACCCATCGCATCAGTCAAGCTTTGAAGTCTTTCTTTATCATCAAATATCTAAGAGTTGCATGATAGGTGTGCACTATGACTTTGGCTCCCGTAAGACATGGCCAAAATTTCTCCATGGCGAACACAATAGCCAACAATTCCTTCTCAATCACCATGTAGTTTCTTTGAGCCTCATTCATAGTCTTGCTCGCATAGTACACTGGATGAAACATTTTGTTCACTCTTTGACCCAAATCTGCCCAAACCGCGACATCACTCGCACCGCACATGAGCTCGAAAGGCAAGCTCCAATTGGGTGCGGTAATGATCGGGGTGGTTACGAGTGTTCATGGTTCGGTTTGGATCGTCTTTCCCCGGAAAAAAACCAAACCAAGTAAGTCGGTTTTTCAAATATTAGAACCAAACCAAACCAATTAAGTCGGTTTTTTCTCGATTCGGTTTATGTCGGGTTTTATTGTTTTTTTGGTTTTTTCGATTATTTGTCGGGTTTTTTCTTAAGTATACGATATACACTACCAAACACATATTTCGGCGATCACATTTTCAACGTAACACTATCAATCAATTGCCCTTTTAGAAATCTATTATTTACTAAGATATATTGATGATAATTGAATTAAATAGTGATGAATAATTTAAGGACTCAATGAAAAATATATTATTTTTAACACGAAATGGATTCTTACACTTAACAAAAGAAAACTACCAATCAAATTAGAATGTAAAGGTAAAGAATTGTACTAAAAGTGCAAACTATTAACATTTAATATAAATTTTTTGGAACTTTGTATAAAAATACACATATATATACATATATATATGTGTGTGTATATATATATATAGGTGTAATAATAAATTTAAAATAGCTATTCCTATAGTCAGTATGGTTCGGTTGTTTCGATTTTTTTCTGATTAAAACCATAACCAAACAAAATTTGATCGGTTTTTAAAATTCAAAACCAAACCAAACCAAACTAAAAAGTATCGGTTTTTTTGGTTGGTTTGGTTTGGTTTTCGGTTTGATTTGGTTTTTCGGGTTATTATGAACACCCCTAGGGGTGGTGGTCAACTTATGCTTGAGAAGTTCAAAGGCTTGCATACATCTCTCATCAAACACGAACTTTGTATCCTTTTCTAGTAACTTGCACAGAGGATTCACTACCTTCGAAAAATCCTTGATAAATCGCTGGTAGAAACTCGCATGCCCAAGAAAACTCCTCACCCCTATGACATAAGTGGGGGGAGGAAGCCTTGAAATCACCTCTATCTTGGCTTTGTCAACTTCAATCCCATGCTTTGTAATTTTTTGGCCCAACACTATGCCCTCCTCAACCATGAATTGGCATTTTCCAAATTTAGCACATGATTGGTGTCTTCACACCGGGCAAAAACTCTATCCAAACTGTGCAAACACTCTTCAAATGAATCACCAACCACACTGAAGTCTTCCATGAACACCTCTAATATATCTTCCACCATATCGGTGAAAATGGCCATCACACACCATTGGAATGTCGCTGGTGCATTACACAACCCAAAGGGCATCCGAGAGGAAGCAAAGGTGCCATATGGACAAGTAAAGGTTGTCTTCTCCTGATCCTCGAGAGCTATCAAAATTTGATTGTACCCTGAATAACCATCCAAGAAACAATAGAAGGCTCGCCCAGCAAGGTGATCAAGCATTTGGTCCAGGAAAGGCAATGGAAAGTGATCCTTGCGGGTCACCTTGTTCAGCTTGTGGTAGTCCATGCACACCTTCCATCCGGTCACTGTTTGGGTTGGAATAAGTTCATTATTTGTATTGGTCACCATAGTCATACCACCCTTCTTCGGTACACATTGCACCAGAGAAGTCTATAAGTTGTCGGAGATAGGATACACCACGTCGGCATCTAACCACTTGATCACCTCTTTTTTCACCACTTCTTGCATTGCCTCATTGAGCCTCCTTTGATGTTACAATGAGGGCTTTGAATCATCTTCTAGAATAATCTGGTGCATACAGAAAGCGGGGCTTATTCCCCGAATGTCAGCTAAGTCCATCCAATTTCCTTTTTCTGCTTTTTGAGCACCGCCAATGTTGCATCTACATGCATGTTAGTAAGACAAGAGGAAAGAAAAACTAGTAAAGTTGAATTAGAACCCAATAATTCATACCTGAGGTGTGGAGGTAATGGCTTCAACTCCAACACTGGGGGTTCCTCAATTGAAGGCTTTGTTGGAGGCGTCTTTCTATTCAAGATCCAAAGAAAGTTTCCTAGGCTCATAGGAATAACAGCCCATTCCATGTAAAGCATTCACACACTCCACTTGGACCGCATCATCATTGACATCCAAATTCAGCAATACGACCTCGAAAGAGTCCTCAACATTGATCATTGCACTGGTGTCATCAATTATCACAGCCATGACTAAATCCACAAATGAGCACACTTCGGTACAATTGGGCTGCTTCATTGACTTGCACACATGAAAGACCTTTTCATCACCACCCTGAAAGTGAGTTCCCCTACTTCCACATCCACTAGAGCCTTCCCAATAGCAAGGAAAGTTCTCCATAATATGATCGGGACTTCAGAGTCTACCTCACAATCCAAGATCACAAAATCAGCTGGCAAGATAAATTTTTCCACCCGGACAAGCACATCATAAACAATACCCAATGGTCGCTTCATAGATCGGTCTGCCATTTGCAATCGCATGGAAGTTGGCCTCGGTGGCCCAATACCCAAAGTCTTGAAAACTGAATAGGGCATTAAGTTGATGTTTGCCCTAAGATCACATAAAGCTTTAGCAAAGTCTACATTCCCTATAGTGCAGGGGATAGTGAATGCACCGGGATCCTCTAATTTCGGAGCCATTGAATGTACTATAACACTAACTTGGTGAGTCATCTTGATAGTTTTACAGTCCATGGATATTTTCTTTGTCATTAAATTTTTCATGAATTTCGCATAGCCAGGCATTTTCTTTAAAGCCTCTACTAAAGGAACATTAATGGATATGCTCTTCATCATGTCAATGAACATTTTGAATTGATTCTCATTTTTCTTCTTGGCTAGCCTTTGAGGATAAGAGGGAGGTGGCCTAGGCATGGGTGCATTGGCCTTTGGCACAACCAGCTCTGGCATGTCAATTAAGTGCTCCCTAGATGGGTTCACGTCACTTTGTGTTTCCACCTTGGCATCTTGAATATTGATCCTCACTTCTTCATTCACATTTTCGTCAACCACCAAAAGCAACATCATCTTCTTACAATTCAACTTCTTCACCCAAAACTTGTGTTTGTTTGGAGGCATTCACATCACTGCCTCGTCCACTCCTAGTTGTTATAACCATAACATGATTGTTTCCTCCCTTTGGTTTCACTACCGTATCACTTGGTAGAGCACCCTTAGGGCGTGTATTTAGATACTGAGAGATTTGACCTAGTTGCACCTCCAAATTCCTAATTGAAGTATTGTGAGACGCCAATTGCGCATCAGAATCCGCATTCTTTTTCATCATTTGTTCGAATATCATTTTAATTCTACCCATTTCATTATTGTATGAACTAGGACCCTGGAAAGGAAAATGTGGTGTATTTCTCGATTGTTGGTACATTGGGGGCCTTTGAAAGCCTTGCCCTTGATTTCCTTGGTTATTGTCCCACCCGCCTTGGTTGTTTTTATTTCCACCCCAATTGTTGTTGTTGCCCCAGTTTCCTTGATTGTTGCGGTTGTTATTTTGATTTTCCCAATTATTGTTCCCTTGATGTTGATTGTTCCAATTATTGTTTCCTTGTTGTTGGTTACCCCAATTGCCCTGGGATCGCCATTGTTGTTGTCGGTTGGAAGAATTTTGTCTTTGGCCTTGGTAATTATTCACATATTGCACCTTTTAATTTTTGCTCATCATAGCCATCATCTTGAAATCCATTATCGTCATTGTCAAATTGATTTGAATTCCCTTGGTTCTGTTGACCTCTTTGCCTTCTTTGGTTCACTAGCATGTTAACACCCTTCATAGCATTCACTTGGCGAGGATTTTGGACTTGTTGCAACTGTGCCTTTGCCAATTGTTTCATTGTAGTTGTAAGTTCTGCTATAGCCTGTCCGTGTTCATGTAGTTCTTTATGAAAATGAGTAACCGTGGGGTCACCCTGAGGCACATTGGCTCGACTTTGCCAAGCGGAGGATGTGTCGGCCATTTCATCAAGAATCTCACAAGCTTCGTCATAAGGCAGCTTCATGAAATTACCCCTTGGAAATTGGTTCACTATGCATTGATTTGTTGTAGTGATGCCCCAATAGAAGGTTTGTTGTATCATCGCTTCTGTCATATCATTGTTGGGGCATTCTTTCACCATAGTTCTGTATTGCTCCCAAATCTCATGCAATGGTTCGGTAGGCTCCTGCTTGAAGGCTAAGATCTCATCCCGTAGTGCTTCCATGTGTCCCGGCGAGAAGAATTTGGCAATGAACTTATCCGCCAACTCATCCCAAGTTGTGATGGAATAGTTGGGAAGTCGCTCAAGCCAGTCCAATGCTTTCCCCCTAAGTGAGAAAGGTAAAAGCCTCAATCTGAGCATCTTCGGACACATTGGTTTGCTTGCTCCCCCAACAGGTATCCACAAACCCCTTGAGATGTTTGTACGTATTCTGAGTGGGAGAACCTGTGAAATACCCACACTGCTCCAATAGTGTCAGCATCATGTTGGTTATTTGAAAATTTCCTGCCCGAATCCGAGGCGGAACAATAGCACTCGCATAGCCTTGGTTGGGACGAACTCTAGGAGCCACTCTTGGAGGTGGCGGAGGAAGGTCTAGAATATTGTCATTTTCATTGGCCTATCAGCCTCGTTGTCCTTGAGGTACTAGAGCTACCTCTTCCTCTCCAATGTCATCTACCTCCTCTCCCGCATTCACATTTCCAAGAGGGTCATTAGCATTTAATGCCATTTTGGTACCTGAAGTATTCGCACACACAAATTAGTAACAAGGAAGGAAAGAAGAAGAATACACAAAACTAACAAAATAGATAGCCAAAACCGTTACTCCCCGGCAACGGTGCCAAAAAGTGATTGCTACCAACTATGTACTACTAAAAAGTAGCAAGAGAGGGTCGCAATAGCTTTTACCCAATTTTGGGTCGGGATCGATATCCACAAAGAGCTAGAATTGGAATCGAGTATCTATCTAGTTTAGGATTGCGCATGTGTTCTTAATTACACTTCTCAACATTTTTGGGATTTTTTTTATAATTCTACTTTTATCAAACTACAAATTGTAAATTTAGCTAAGAGTTAAAATGCTACAAGTTGTTCAAATAGGTTAAAAAGGTACTAGGGTAGTGACTACCGCCTAGGTGGTCAATTGACGGGTACTTGAATCTAAGACACGTTTGACATATTTGGGGAGTATGTTATAACTGTTGCACGACTTTACCCACTCTACACCTCTCGGTGGTTCAAGTGATTTTGCCCAAATTGGCTTTCTCAAGACCAATTGGGTATGCAAATTTGCTCAAGCAACTAGGGTTCGATTCGGGTATTACTCTCTTGAGGTTTAACCCTTTAATTGGGGCTATCATTCTCTTGAGTACGCCCCATTTCATTGTTGGACCAATTTCGGAGACTTAGGCTCTCTTTCTTAAGAAGAGCTCAAGTCAACTCAACACAAACTAGTGTTTGCAACCACTAATTCAGAAATTAACCATCAAATTGGCCCAAATAACAAATACCCATAGTCAAATTAGCCCTAAATTACAAGACCCATCAATTACCCATACTAGGGTTGAGCCACAACCCTAACTTATGGGTCTAGCTACTCATTATTGAAGAAGAAAAACAAGAAATAGTTGAAGATAATCTCATATTAATTAACTACTAAGTTAAACACAAAGATTTAATGATAAAAAGTAGCTAAAAGTGCCCAAAATAGCTAAGAATCTCAAACCCATGAGTGCAGCAGCTAAATTACAATATCTGATGCCCTAAAAATGGAAAAAGAATCTATTTATACTAACCTGAAAATCTGGACAAAAATGCCCTTGCGGGGTAAGTGCGGACCGCAAAAAAATGGACTGCGGCCCGCACTGGGGCTTTTGCCTTGAAAAATAGCTCTCTGAATCTTGGCATCACGGACCGCAGAGAATGGACTACGGCCGCGGAGGCTTCTAGTGCGGTCCGCGTAAAATGGACTACGGACCGCGGAGGATTGAAACTCTGAAAATGCAACCTCTCTGATTCTTGGCTCTACAGACCGCATTAAATCAACTGCGGCCGCATTGCCTTCAGTGCGGACCACACAAAACCTAGTGTGGCCGCACTGCCTCTTGGCTTGGAATTTTAGCCTCTATGAATCTCCCAGTGCAGACCGCACAAAGTGGTATGCGGCCGCACTGGGTTTGTTTTTACTGAACTTTTCTTTTCTTTGGCACTTATGCAAGTTGCACTCCTTTTGAGCTGATCTTTGACATCTCGTCACTTTGATGATCAAACCTGCAATCAAGTACAACTTGAGAGCCTTTTTGGGACTATTTTCTATGAATTTCTAATCAAAGCATAAGCAAGAAGGAGTATAAAATGCGTCAAAATCCCTAGTAATCAACTCCCCCAAACTTAAGCTTTTTCTTGTCCTCAAGCAAACAAAATAACACCCGTCCCTAAAGGGGAAATCCAAGAAATATTCAGTTGTCCTAAAGCAACCTCAACTAGCATCAATTGGGACTAACAATTGCCCTCAATACAACTGAATCATTAACAACATTTACTCTTTGAAAACCCATGGATCAAGGGCAACACAGGAGCATCAAGAGTTGACTCAACACATTGACTAAATCCACAAATGAGCACACTTTGGTACAATTGGGCTGCTTCATTGACTTGCACACTTGAAAGACTACCTTTTCATCACCCACCCTGAAAGTGAGTTCCCCTACTTCCACATCCACTAGAGCGTTCCCAATAGCAAGGAAAGGTCTCCATAATATGATCGGGACTTCATAGTCTACCTCACAATCAAAGATGACAAAATCAACTGGCAAGATAAATTTTTCCACCCGGACAAGCACATCATAAACAATACCTAATGGTCGTTTCATAGATCGGTCTGCCATTTGCAATCGCATGGAAGTTGGCCTCGGTGGCCCAATACCCAAAGTCTTGAAAACTGAATAGGGCATTAAGTTGATGTTTGCCCCAAGATCACATAAAGCTTTAGCAAAGTCTACATTCCCTATAGTGCAGGGGATAGTGAATGCATTTGGATCCTCTAATTTCGGAGCCATTGAATGTACTATAGCACTAACTTGGTGGGTCATCTTGATAGTTTCACAGTCCATGGATATTTTCTTTGTCACCAAATTTTTCATGAATTTCGCATAGCCAGGCATTTTCTCTAAAGCCTCTACTAAAGGAACATTAATGGATATGCTCTTCATCATGTCAATTAACTTTTTGAATTGATTCTCATTTTTCTTCTTGGCTAGCCTTTGAGGGTAAGGGGGAGGTGGCCTAGTCATGGGTGCATTGGCCTTTGGCAAAACCGGCTCCGGCATGCCAATTAAGTGCTCCCTAGATGGGTTAATGTCACTTTGTGTTTCCACCTTGGCATCTTGAATATTGATCCTCACTTCTTCATTCACATTTTCGTCAACCACCAAAAGCAACATCATCTTCTTACAATTCAACTTCTTCACCCAAAACTTGTGTTTGTTTGGAGGCATTCACATCACCGCCTCGTCCACTCCTAGTTGGTATAGGCATAACATGATTGTTTCCTCCCTTTGGTTTCACTACCGTATCACTTGGTAGAGCACCCTTAGGGTGTGTATTTAGATACTGAGAGATTTGACCTAGTTTTACCTCCAAATTCCTAATTGAAGTATTGTGAGAAGCCAATTGCGCATCAGAATCCGCATTCTTTTTCATCATTTGTTCGAACATCATTTCAATTCTACCCATTTCATTGTTGGTTGAACTAGGACCCTAGAAAGGAAAATGTGGTGGATTTCTCGATTGTTGGTACATTGGGGGCCTTTGAAAGCCTTGCCCTTGATTTCCTTGGTTATTGTCCCACCCGCCTTGGTTGTTTTTATTTCCACCCCAATTGTTGTTGTTGCCCCAGTTTCATTGATTGTTGCGGTTGTTATTTTAATTTTCACAATTGTTGTTCCCTTGATGTTGATTGTTCCAATTATTGTTTCCTTGTTGTTGGTTACCCCAATTGCCCTGGGATCGCCGTTGTTGTTGTCGGTTGGAAGAATTTCCTCTTTGGCCTTGGTAATTATTCACATATTGCACCTTCTAATTTTTGCTCATCATAGCCATCATCTTGAAATCCATTATCGTTATTGTCAAATTGATCTGAATTACCTTGGTTCTGTTGACCTCTTTTCCTTCTTTGGTTCACTAGCATGTTAATACCCTCCATAGCATTCACTTGGCGAGGATTTTGGACATGTTGCAACTGTGCCTTTGCCAATTGGTTCATTGTAGTTGTAAGTTCTGCTATAGCCTGTCCATGTTCATGTAGTTCTTTATGCAAATGAGTAACCGTGGGGTCACCCTGAGGCACATTGGCTCGACTTTGCCAAGCGGAGGATGTGTCGGCCATTTCATCAAGAATCTCACAAGCTTCGTCATAAGGCAGCTTCATGAAATTACCCCCTAGAAATTGGTTCACTATGCATTGATTTGTTGTAGTGATGCCCCAATAGAAGGTTTGTTGTATCATCGCTTCTATCATATCATTGTTGGGGCATTCTTTCACCATAGTTTTGTATTGCTCCCAAATCTCATGCAATGGTTTGGTAGGCTCCTGCTTGAAGGCTAAGATCTCATCCCGTAGTGCTGCCATGTGTCCCGGCGAGAATAATTTGGCAATGAACTTATCCGCCAACTCATCCCAAGTTGTGATGGAATGGTTGGGAAGTCGCTCAAGCCAGTCCAATGCTTTCCCCCTAAGTGAGAAAGGGTAAAGCCTCAATCTGAGCATCGTCGGACACATTGGTTTGCTTGCTCCCCCAAGAAGTATCCGCAAACCCCTTGAGATATTTGTACGTATTCTGAGTGGGAGAACTTGTAAAATACCCACACTGCTCCAATAGTGTCAGCAACATGTTGGTTATTTGAAAATTTCCTGCCTGAATCCGGGGCTGAACAATAGCACTCACATAGCCTTGGTTGGGAAGAACTCTAGGATCCACTCTTAGATATGGCGGAGGAAGGTCTGGAATATTGTCATTTGCATTGGCCTATCGGCCTCGTTGTCCTTGAGGTACTAGAGGTACCTCTTCCTCTCCAATGTCATCTACCTCCTCCCCCGCATTCACATTTCCAAGAGGGTCATTAGCATTTAATGCCATTTTGGTACTTAAAATATTCGCACACACAAATTAGTAACAAGGAAGCAAAGAAGAAGAATACACAAAACTAACAAAATAGATAGCCAAAACCGTTACTCCGCGGCAACGGTGCCAAAAAGTGATCGCTACCAACTCTGTACTACTAAAAAGTAGCAAGACAGGGTCGCAATAGCTTTTACCCGATTTTGGCTCGAGATTGATATCCACAGAGAGCTAGAATTGGATTCGAGTATCTATCTAGTTTAGGATTTCGCATGTGTTCTTAATTACACTTCTCAACATTTTTGGGATTTTTTTTATAATTCTACTTTTATCAAACTACAAATTGTAAATTTAGCTAAGAGTTAAAATGCTACAAGTTGTTCAAATAGGTTAAAAACGTACTAGGGTAGTGACTACCGCCTAGGTGGTCAATTGACGGGTACTTGAATCTAAGACACATTTGACATATTTGGGGAGTATGTTATAACTGTTGCACGACTTTACCCACTCTACACCTCTCGGTGGTTCAAGTGATTTTGCCCAAATTGGCTTTCTCTAGACCAATTGTGTATGCAAATTTGCTCAAGCAACTAGGGTTCAATTCGGGTATTACTCTCTCGAGGTTTAAAACTTTAATTGGGGCTATCAATCTCTTGAGTACTCCCTAATTCATTTTTGAACCAATTTTGGAGACTTAGGCTCTCTTTCTCAAGAAGAGCTCAAGTCAACTCAACATAAACTAGTGTTTGCAACCACTAATTCAGAAATGAACCATGAAATTGGCCCAAATAACAAACACCCATAGTCAAATTAGCCCTAAATTACAAGACCCATCAATTAGCCATACTAGGGTTGAGCCACAACCCTAGCTTAAGGGTCTAGCTACTCATAATTGACGAAGAAAAACAAGAAATAGATGAAGATAATCTCATATTAATTAATTACTAAGTTAAACACAAAGATTCAATGATAAAAAATAGCTAAAAGTGCCCAAAATAGCTAAGAATCTCGAACCCACGAGTGGAACAGCTAAATTACAATATCTGATGCCCTAAAAATGGAAAAAGAATCTATTTGTACTAAGCTGAAAAATCTGGACAAAAATGCCCCTGCGGGGTTAGTGCGCACCGCACAAAATGGACTGCGGTCCACACTGGGGCTTTGGCCTTAAAAAACAGCTCTTTGAATCTTGTCATCGCGGACCGCAGAGAATGGACTGTGGCCGCGGAGGCTTTCAGCACGGTCCACGTAAAATGGATCGCGGACCGCAAAGGCTAGAAACTCTAAAAATGCAACCTCTCTGATTCTTGGCTCTACGGACCGCATTAAATCGACTGCGGCTGCATTGCCTTCAGTGCGGACCGCACAAAACGTAGTGCGGCTGCACTGCCTCTTGGCTTGGAATTTTAGCCTATTTGAATCTCCTAATGTGGATCGCACAAAGTGGTGTGCGGCCGCACTAAGCTTGTTTTTACTGAGTTTGTCTTGTCTTTTGCACTTGTGCAAGTTCCACTCCTTTTAAACTGATCTTTGACATCTCGTCACTTTGATGATCAAACCTGCAATCAAATACAACTTGTGAGCCTTTTTGGAACTATTTTGTATGAATTTCTAATCAAAGCATAAGCAAGGAGTATAAAATGCATCAAAATCCTTAGTTATCAGTAACCCAGCATGTATTTTATTTTTTTTATTTTTTTTAGTGTTGTGTTTTGTTTGTTTTTAGTTTGCAAATTTGGGGAAGTCTGAATATCCAGAGTTGAAGCTGAGCAGCATGTTGAGCTTAAGTGTGGCTCGTCCTGACTCTTAATATTGAGGATCATGTGCTAGCTAGGCCCTAGAGGGTCTCAAGCATTATTTCTCATCTTTGTTTTAATATCTTTCTATGTGATCATGCATCGCGGATTATGCATATCATAAGTGTGGGGTGGGAACTACTTTCTGACTTGTAATGGTATAAAACCATTTTTTTTTGTATTATTAGTTTTTATTTTAGAAATAATGGTTAGAAGTAGTCTAGTTTAGAGTAATAGACTTAAAAATAAAAATAGAAAAAAAATGTGGAAAAGCTGAGACTTTTCCTGACAAGTGATCTTTTAGATAATTTTCTTGAGGGATTAAAATCCGACTAAAAAGACCAAAAAGTTTTTTTTAGATAGTTAGGTAGTATCCCTTGATTTTTGTTTGGGCGCCGGTTCATTTCCAAGAATGTATCTTGAACCGGGTATTTACATTTAGGAGTAGGATAGGAAGAAAACCGAATTGTTCCGAGATGTTTGTTGACATGTTTAGTGCTAGAACATTAGGCTATGGCATGCCCTCTGTCTTCCTGTTATATTTGATTTTAAATGTGATGCCTGAGTGAAATAAATAGCCCACTCTGCGATGCCTTTTTCTCAGTTGTTTGACTTGTATGTCACCTAGTGCATTATAGCTTAAAACATTTTCAACTATATGTGCTTTCCTGACTTGAGAGTTGAACATAACCGTCTTGATTGAGTCATGTACAATGTGTGTGTAAGGATTTGTGTTGTTCTGTGCTATCCTATATAGTCTAGAACTTGCCCCGCGCGTTAATCGAAGCGAAATCATTAAGTTGTGCTAGTGTTAGAGATGGCGTAGGCGTTTCCTGATTGATCGTAGAAGTGCCTATCTGTCACGACCCAAAATTCACTAAGGGTCGTGGTGGCGCTGGATACCACCGTCAGGACAGCCAACTCAAATACTTAATTAAATCTCATTTTAACACTTTTGAAAAAATATTTCTTTTATACGTTTTAAACAAGACTCAGTAATTTCTTCCGAATAAATAAATAAAATATTTAAATAAATTTTCAGGTTTCCAAATACATCCCTAGAACCCGGTGTCACAAGTGCACGAGCAACTATCGATAAGGAAAGAATAAAATACAACCTCTGTCCGAAATACAGTGGACAGGGAATAAATAATAAAAATGCTGAAGGGAACTATACTAGTTGCGGGTCATCTCGAATAATGCAGCTCACCTAGTCCCAAAGTCATCCATGCTGATATGCTCAGCAGGCTGCTAGAGGTGTATATACCTGTGCAACAAAAATGCACATAAGTGTAGTATGAGTACGTAATCAACGTGTACTCAGTGAGTGTCCCGACTAATCCCGAAGGGGTAGAGACGAGATGGTCAACTTGACACTCTCTAATAGTCCAATGCTTATTTATCCTTAAAATACATATTAAACAGTGGATTTATTTTATAAACATGATTTTAATCCAGATAGAGGAAACAAGTAAACACATAATTCTTTCATAGGAAATTTTCCAAGATTTCTTTCTCATTATTAACAAAATGATCTCGAGCCAGAGTAAGGCATGTAACAACTTTTATAAGCTGAAGGCAGCAATACAAGCATGTGCAAATCTTACCGAGGTGACAGCCCAATCCAATAGAAATAAATGTGCACTTGCTGAGGGTAGATGGCGCGCCTATAGATGCATCTATTAATCTGCCGAGGCGTTTGGCCCGTTCCAAAATAAACACACACACAGAGAATCAGTCAAGAAGTCAACATGGAGCAATTATCCAAGAAAGGCCAATTCTCTTTAATAATTTGAGAAAACAAGCTTAAGTCCTTTTTAGAAATCCATTTATTAATTCAATGTGATTTACCTAGATCAAATGTCAATAGGGTTACAGATATTCCAAGTATAGCATGCTGATGGGTCCTAACTACCCGGACAATAGCATAATAGTAGCTACGCACGGACTCTCATCACCTCGTGCATACGTAGCCCCCACAAATAGGAGCACATATTCAATCACTTCACCTATGGGGTAAATTCCCCCTCACAAGATTAGAAAGGAGACTCACCTCGCTCTGAAGATCCGCAACTGGCATTCTACATTCTTCCGAAGACTTGCACCAACGCACAATGCTCCAAAACTAGCCAAAGATCATATAAATCCATTAATATATGCTCAATTATACTTTACAACCCAATTTATGACAATTCCTAACCCCGAACGAAAAGTTGACAAAAATGCCCTCGGACCCCCGTGTCCGGATTCCGAAATTTCTCGAAGATAAAGTATACCCATGAACACACGAACTCAAATATATAATTTTCTCTTAATTCCATACTCGAAACCGTGGTCAAATTCCAAGAACACAATATTTCTAGGTCTTCCTCTAACCCTCAATTTTCTACCCATTTTCATACTAAAATCCATGCATAATTAATGTATTTAACTCAAAATAGGTAGGATTAGTTTATCTTAACATTGTTGATGAATAACCTCACTTGAACCCTTCCAAGAATCGCCCAAGCCATGAAAAATGTGAGAGAAATGGCCAAAATCCGACTTTAAAACAATGTTTCTGCCCCAGCTATTTCCGCTTCTGCGGAATTACTCCCGCTTAAGCGGTTCCTCTTTTGCAGTCAAAAGACGCTTCTGCGGTCCTTGGCTCAACCCCCCCTTTTCTGCTTCTGCGATTGTCACGACCCAATTCCCAAACCACGTTGTGATAGCGCCTCCCGTGAAGACAAGGCCAGCTAGACCAACACAAAACTCCTTTCGAAGCAGTTACTTAAGGGAAACCATCCCGACACAGCCCAAACCGGGGTGTCACAAGTCATGAGCAACTAAGGAGTCTTGACTCAAGTCTACTAAATACGAAATCAGATACAATAGTTCGAATAACAGATAATAATGAGATAAAGGAGTCACGGGGGCTGCGGACGCCAACAGCTACCTCGTAGTCTCCGAATCACCACCTGGACTGGAAGGATCAGCTATCAGGGATGGGAATCTGCTATGCATGAATCTGCACACACGGTGCAGGGAGTAATGTGAGCACTCCGACCCAGTGAGTAATAAATATAAATAATGGCTGAAAGCAAGAAAACACGTAAAGGCACAAAGCATTCTATGCAGAAGCAGTAAAAATCACTTAAATAGCAAATCATAGAAATATCAGATGAAATCTCCTTTAAACCAGTAAAACAGGTAATTTGGCAGTAAATAACAAGTAGAAATCCACCCCTCGGGCTCAATATCAAAATAACAAGTAGAAATCTGCCCCTCGGGCTTAGTATCAAAATAACAAGTAGAAATTTGCCCCTCGGGCTCAGTATCAAAATAACAAGTAGAAATCAGCCCCTCGGGCTCAGTATTAGTAACTCAGAACAGTATAAGCTCCTCGAGCTCAATCTCATAACAATATCATATAGTAACCGTTGCGACGCGCAGCCCGATCCATTTAATGTCAACGGCGCTCACTAGGGGTGTGCAGACTCCGGGAGGGGCCCCTTACGGCCCAAGCGCAATATCAAGCCACCTCCTGGCATGGATTTGTTCTTGGTCAGTCATTGTTACCTGACCAAGACGCATCCTATAGTGCCATTGTTACCACTGTCTAAAGTCTGTTCGCTCTTGGTCAGTCATTATTACCTGACCGCACGGTTTTATTCCTGGTCAGCCATTGTTACCTGAACAGGTGGGCACCCGCACTCACTGTGGGTGTGCAGACTCCGGAAGGGCTCCTACAGCCCAAGCACAATAATAACATAAGGCCTGAAAGCCTCCTCACATAATAACATAAGGCCTGAAAGCCTTCTCCCAAAATAACACAAGGCCTGAAAGCCTTCTCATATCACTCATAAGGCCTGAAAGCCTCCTCACATCACTCAACATATCATCACATATGGCCCTCGGCCTTACTCAGTCCAAAAATCATCATAATCCCCTCGGTCATTTATAAAACTGTAGTTCTCAGCCTAAAATATCATTTAGAATATCATTTGAGTTTCAAATATGTATAAAAGTGGCTGAGTTTGTAAAACAATAATTATCAATAGGACTAAGTTTAAATATAAGTCAAAACAGTGAGGAAATAGTGATAAAAATCCCCGAAGGGTTCAAATAGTTGGCACGAAGCCCAAATATGACGATTAGCTCAAATCATGATGATAAAAAGTCAATCTCAGTCAAATATGCAGTAAAATCATCGATCGGGACGGACCAAGTCACAATCCTCAATGGTGCTCTACCCCACGCTCGCTATCCAGCGTGCAAGTCACCTCAATATAGCACTACGATGTGCAATCCAAGGTTTCAAACCCTCAGGACATCATTTAACATCATTACTCACCTCGAACCGGCTATTTCTTTAACTCGCGACACCTTTTCCCCTCGAATTGGCCTCCACACGCGTCGAATCTATCCAAAATCAGAACGAATACGTCATAATATGTTATGGGGACAAAGCCCAATCAAAATAATCGAAACATATCAAAATTCTCGAAATTAGCAAAAACCCGAGCCCCAGGCCCACGTATCGAAATTCAAAAAAAATTATCAATGGTTTCCTTATCTCCCCACGAGTCTAACCATACCAAAATTATCTAAATCCGACAACAATTCGGCCTCCAAATCTAAAATTTTCGTTTTTGAAAAGTTTACAAATATTTCTCCAATTTCTTCCGTTTGATTCACTAATACTTGATGAAAATAACCATGGAATCATTAAATATAATCACTTTTGGATATAGAACACTTACCCCAATCGATATGGTGAAAATCGCTTCGAAAATCGCTTCAATCCGAGCTTCATAGCTCAAAAAATGAGAAAAATCTCGGACTGCTCCAATCGCGACTTGACGAAATTAGCCCAAACTTTCCAGATCACTCCTATAATTCATTATTAAAATTTTGGAACTCTCGAAATCAAATTTCTATCTCTAGAACTAAAAATGGACCTTTGGATCAACACATGTTTATGCTCAAAACGGCAAAAACCTTCCAAAAACTTTTCCAAAACTTATCCTAGCCTCATGGGACCCCGACCAAACATGCCAACATAATTCATAACATCGTTCAAACATGTTCCAATCATCAAAATACCTTAAACAACATCAAATTGCCCAAAACGCATTGAACTCAAGCCTAAGTTTCCAAAAACTTCCGAAATACACTTTCGATCAAAAACCCGACCAAACGATGTCCGAATGACCTGAAATTTTGCGTGCACATCCCAAATTACAAAATTAAGCTACAGCAACTCTCGAAATTCATTCCGACCCTCAGATCAAAATCTCACCTATCAACCGGAAATCGCCAAAATATCAACTTCGCCAATTCATGCCTAATTCTATTCTGGACCTCCAAAACCAATTCCGATCACGCTCTTAAGTCACAAATCATCCCCCGAAGCTAACTGAATTATCGAAATTCCAATCTGAGCCCTCTAACATATAAGTCAATGTCCGGTTGACTTTTCCAAAACAAACCTTCCTTAAAGAGACTAAGTGTCTCGTTTCCTACTAAAACTAATCCAAATCAACTCGTTCACACCCAAAACTGATAATGAAGCATAAAGAAATAGGAAATGGGGAAAACGAGGCGGTAACTCATGAGATGACGGGTCAGGTCGTCACATCCTCCCCAACTTAAACAAACGCTTGTCCTCGAGCGTACCCAGAGTTGTCCTAGAAGCCAACCAAAAGCTGCATGACCTTATCTAGCATAAACCCGGGGGTGATCCCACGTCACCCTATCTCATATAGGTCCGACAACATATTGTAACTGAATTTTTTTTCAAATCCAATCTAGCGCATAAGCCATAGGACCACATTTCCACTTCTGAAATCTTTGATATGATCAGAATCCCACATTTATAATGTGAATAAGCCCGAACAAGCTGTTATAGCCCATACCTGCAACCTCAGGTTCAATTACATGATATACCACATAACTCAAATGCTTGTAGTGATAACTCCTAATCACAGCAGCTGCACACAACACCTGAATACTGATAAGAAAAACTCTTATCAACTAAAGTCTCATCTCACACTTTCGTATGTTTCCAATGATAACTAAATCACGCGGTAAGCCATAACCATTTCCCATATAACCATTCCTGAAGTCACTTCTCCTTTGGCAAATGCTACATCGAATTTCTGAGTCGAAGCTCGATATTATCCTTCCAACATACCGAAATTGAATCCGTTTTTATTCATTAATGATACCTCTAATCTCTTCTAATCCAACACACTACTCTGGTGACATGACACATCAATATAGGCCTAAGCCACAATTCGCATCGTACGCGCGCCAATAAGCAACAGTCCGAGTATACTAAATTCATGAAAATGACTCAAGTGAAAGAGTTGTACCACAATCTCACTAGTACTACCACAACACAAGGTTGAGAACCCGTCTCACATCATAGAAATAGAACACCAGAATCTAACCGCGAGGTATTCAGACACTAGTTCACCTGAGACACCCCAAGTCACCATGATCAAAACTATCAACCAAGCGTAATTTGATGTCTAGTACTACAAGCGAATCATCATGCCCACGGAGAAGTACATAATACAATGACATACCAGTAAACCTCACTATTTCACCATCCGGTCACCCTAGAAAGGGAAAATACCTCAAAGAAGAGAGCCGTTTTGCAGGTCCCACAAGTACCAACCCAACGATATGCTATGAGCTCATCAATCATAGTGGAACCAAGATACATGAATAGAATAATCATAACCGGCTCTTTTATAGCTCACATTGACATCAACTTCACGAGCAAATCAGTTGCCAATAACATAATCCACCTGGTACGGTCACAGACCTCCAGTCCAAGCATATCATATAGGAGCAATCCAACAAGTACACCTGTATATGCTGAATGAAATAAGATTCTCATGCTCCTGGACTGGCATAAATAACACTCTATATCGTAGGCATGAGCAAGCTATGTTGTCACAACTCAAATCAGCAATTTAACGCAGAATAGAAATTACCAAGTTTGTTCTGGAATCTAGGATCTTGGAAATCTCAAGTATAGTCCAGATAGTTCTTAACAAAGTTACGAATATGAGAAACATTATACCTTTAAATTCAACATCCCACTCTAGGCATATCATAGCCTACGCCTCTTTCGAGCATGAATATTGGCTTGGTGCTTGCACACAGGTTCAAACCTCACATATATTCATGCTCATAGCTTAAAGTTATCACCATCAATTAGCTCTACTAGTGCATCCAAAGAGTTTAGATAAAACACTCACCTCAAACATGCCATACTCCCGAAATAGTATATTTTTTTGGGAATTCCCCGTCTCCTAATTCATAGATCACATAAATCACCATCACTGATCACAACCTCAGCACTCAAATGACTAATACATCCCTCAAGTACTATCATCCCATGGTTATTATTTTCATTTTTTTTCTACAATACATAGCAAGATCGAAATATTGGTAGTCGATCAACCAAGTGGGTGTTGTAATACCAATAGACATTTGTTAGTTAAAATATAGTGCACACCCTTCTCAGATCTTACCAAGCAGTTATAACATTCATCTAAATACCTGAAACTGACTATTCCATTCAGAATTCGTTACCTTCTGTCCAAGAATGAACTGCCACCTTGCACATGAAAATATTAAGCATGTACCATACACCACGTCTATTATGCCATCATTGTTGCAAACACAAAATCTCATTAGAATTTCTGGGCTATAGGAAAATTTCATTCCGGGCAATTAGAAGTCTTCTATTTGCTCCCATTTAGAAGGAGTTCATAATATACAACATGTCCCGTGCACCGTTAGAAGATATCTGGCTCGAACCATGGTAAAATGGATCAAGAAAACTTTCAAATTTGTTCGCACATAACCAAGTTATCAATACGAGGCAAAGGATACTTGTTCTTCACTGTTACTTTATTCAATTGCTTGTAATCAATGCACATTCTCATTGTTCCATCCTCCTTCTTCACAAATAAGACTGGTGCACCCCATGGTGACACGCTAGGCCGAATGAACCCCTTTTCTAGGAGTTCCTGAAGCTGCTCTTTCAATTCTTTCAGCTCCACTGGTGCCATACGGTACGGTGGAATAGAAATGGGCTGAGTGCCCGGCACCAAGTCAATATCGAAATCAATATCCTAGTCCGGTGTCATGCCCGGCAGGTCTGTAGGAAATACATCGGGAAAAAATCCCTCACAACTGTGACAGAATCAATACTAGGAGTCTCAGCTCCAACATCTTGCACAAAAGCTAGATATGACAGAAAACCTTTCCTAACCACACGGTGGGCTCTCAAGAGAGAAATTACTCTGCTAGGACATAATCAGTCATACCACGCCACTCGATCTGCGGTAAACCCGCCATAGCCAAAGTAACTGTCTTAGCATGACAGTCTAGAATAGCATGACACGGAAATGCCCAATCCATGCCCAATATAACATCAAAGTCCACCATGCTCAATATCAATAGATCAACTCAGGTCTCCAGACCCTCAATAATCATAACACATGACCGGTACACACAGTGCACAACAATAGTATCGACTACCGAGGTAGATACATGAACAGGTAAGAAAGAAACTCCCGCGGTGTACCCAAATAATGAGCAAACTATGAGGACACAAAATAATAGGTGGAACCGGGATCGAATAATACTTAGGCATCTCTGTGGCAGACTGGAACAATATAGCTCTTAACCGTGCAATCAACTTAATTAATAGCAAACTCCCCAACTTGGCTCAAAGCCATAGATTAAAATGCACTCAATAAATCATAACGCACATACTCTATTGATGCCGTAATACCATAGTGATATTAGACTCACTCCATTATAAGCTTGTGTAAACACAAATCATCTGGAATTTTAACTGTTCTGCAATTCTTGCATTCACTCACACAACAGCTGAGCCCACTCTCTAGGTGGTTCAGTTTAGATTTTAATGCATATTATTCACTTGTAAATGAGATCTTCTAATATACAACATAAGTATCACACCACCTTAGAACATTCCGCAGGAGATAACCCACTTGCTTTGCCTCCAATTAATATTTTGTATACCTTCCACTGTCATACACATTACACCGTCACTTAATCTTCCTGAGTCTAAACTCATACGTAACATGAAATTTACTTCACTCCAAATAGGAGACATGAAAATATTCTTCACGCGCCCATAACTCGGGGCTACACATCCAATCACAATGAAAAGCAAACACTTAATAGTTCATCTATCATCCTGCAGCCCTTCCTCGTTAGTTCCAAGTCATATAGATACATCTCGCAGTACTAACATACTCATTGCTTAGCTATCCAACCATCATTCCCACTAATAGGGACAATACCGGACATATAAGTTCAAAACACTTGCTCGCACCATCAGCACCTCGGTGCTCGAGCCATAGGCAAAGATCCAGCCTCAAGTCCTCTAGATTGGCCTAACATCAAACTCACAGAGATCACATCTCGCCCTTCGATCGGGGAATTACAAGTCATCAAGGCACATCTAATACTGAGTGCTCGTTCGCTCATACAAACACGTGGAAGGAATTGTAAGAATTAATTTTTCAAGCTGAATCAAGGACGCACGATAAGAATTAAAGAATGTGAAGTTTTCCTAAAGGTTCTGCAGCCTCTCGAGGATAAATAGAGACGTCTCTGTACCGATCCGTGAGACTCTACTAAACCTACTCATGACTTGCGAAACCTAGTAACCTAGGCTCTAATACCAACTTGTCACGACACAATTCCCAAACCCCGTTGTGGTGGCACCTCCTGTGAAGACAAAGCTAGCAAGACCAACACAAAACTCCTTTCTAAGCAGTTATTTAACATAAATAGTTCTAAACATAATTAAAAAACCATAATGTGCAAAAATAGCAGATACAATAAGGGAAACCATCCCGACACAGCCCAAACCGGGGTGTCACAAGTCATGAGCAACTAAGGAGTCTTGACTCAAGTCTACTAAATACGAAATCAGATACAATAGTTCGAATAACAGATAATAATGAGATAAAGGAGTCACGGGGGCTGCGGACGCCAACAGCTACCTCGTAGTCTCCGAATCACCACCTGGACTGGAAGGATCAGCTATCAGGGATGGGAATCTGCTATGCATGAATCTGCACACATGGTGCAGGGAGTAATGTGAGCACTCCGACCCAGTGAGTAATAAATATAAATAATGGCTGAAAGCAAGAAAACACATAAAGGCACAAAGCATTCTATGCAGAAGCAGTAAAAATCACTTAAATAGCAAATCAATGAAATATCAGATGAAATCTCCTTTAAACTAGTAAAACAGGTAATTTGGCAGTAAATAACAAGTATAAATCCACCCCTCGGGCTCAATATCAAAATAACAAGTAGAAATCTGTCCCTCGGGCTTAGTATCAAAATAACAAGTAGAAATCTTCCCCTCGGGCTCAATATTAAAATAACAAGTAGAAATCTGCCCCTGTGCTCAGAACAGTATAAGCTCCTCGAGCTCACTCTCAGAACAATATCATATAGTAACCGCTGTGGCACGCAACCCGATCCATTTAACATCGACGGCGCTCACTGGGGTTGTGCAGACTCCGGGAGGGGCCCCTTACGGCCCAAGCGCAATATCAAGCCACCTCCTAGCATGGATTTGTTCTTGGTCAGTCGTTGTTACCTGACCAAGAGGCGTCCTATAGTGCCATTGTTACCACTGTCTAAAGTATGTCCTCTCTTGGTCAGCCATTGTTACCTGACCGTATGGTTTTATTCCTGGTCAGCCATTGTTACCTGAAAAGGTGGGTACCCGCGCTCACTGTGGGTGTGCAGACTTCGGAGGGGCTCCTACAGCCCAAGCGCAATAATAACATAAGGCCTGAAAGCCTCCTCACATAATAACATAAGGCATAAAAGCCTTCTCACAGAATAACACAAGGCCTGAAAGCTTTCTCACATCACTCATAAGGCCTTAAAGCCTCCTCACATCACTCAACATATCATCACATATGGCCCTCGGCCTTATTACATCCAAAAATCATCATAAACACCTCGGGCATTTATAAAACAGTAGTTCTCAGCAACCATTTGAGTTTCAAATATGTATAAAAGCGGCTGAGTTTGTAAAACAATAATTATCAACAGGACTGAGTTTAAATATAAGTCAAAGCAGTGAGGAAATAGTGATAAAAATCCCCGAAGGGTTCAAATAGTTGGCACGAAACCCAAATATGACAATTAGCTCAAATCATGATGATAACAAGTCAATCTCAGTCAAATATGTAGTAAAATCATCGATCGGGACGGACCAAGTCACAATCCTTAATGGTGCTCTACCCCACGCTCGCTATCCGGCATGCAAGTCACCTAAATATAGCACTACGATGTGCAATCTGGGGTTTCAAACCCTCAGGACATCATTTAATATCATTACTCACCTCGAACCGGCTATTTCTTTAACTCGCGATGCCTTTTCCCCTCGAATTGGCCTCCACGCGCGTCGAATCTATCCAAAATCAGAACGAATACGTCATAATATGTTATGGAGACAAAGCCCAATCAAAATAATCGAAAAATATCAAAATTCTCGAAATTAGCAAAAACCTGAGCCCCAGGCCCACATCTCAAAATTCAAAAAAAAATTTACATCAATGGTTTCCTTATCTCCCCACAAGTCTAACCATACCAAAATTATCAAAATCCGACAATAATTCGGCCTCCAAATCTAAAATTTTCGTTTTTGAAAAGTTTACAATTTTTTCTCCAATTTCATCCGTTTGATTCACTAATACTTGATGAAAATAACCATGGAATCATTAAATATAATCACTTTTGGATATAGAACACTTACCCCAATCCATATGGTGAAAATCGCTTCGAAAATTGCTTCAATCCGAGCTCCATAGCTCCAAATTTGAGAAAAATCTCGGACTGCTCCAATCGCGACTTGACGAAATTAGCCCAAACTTTCCAGATCACTCCTATAATTCATTATTAAAATTTTGGAACTCTCGAAATCAGATTTCGATCTCTAGAACTAAAAATTGACCTTTGGATCATCACATATTTATGCTCAAAACGGCAAAAATCTTCCAAATACTCTTCCAAAACTTATCCTTGCCTCATGGGACCCCGACCAAACATGCCAACATAATTCATAACATCATTCAAACATGTTCCAATGATAAAAATACCTCAAACAACATCAAATTACCCAAAACTCATTGAATTCAAGCCTAAGTTTCCAAAAACTTCCGAAATACACTTTCGATCAAAAACCCGACCAAACGATGTCCGAATGACCAGAAATTTTGCACACACATCCCAAATTACAAAATGAAGCTACAGCAACTCTCGGAATTCCATTCCGACCCTCGGATCAAAATATCACCTATCAACCGGAAATCGCCAAAATATCAACTTCGCCAATTCAAGCCTAATTCTATTCTGGACCTCCAAAACCAATTCCGATCACGCTCCTAAGTCACAAATCATCCCCCAAAGCTAACCGAATCTTCGGAATTCCAATCCGAGCCCTCTAACACATAAGTCAACGTCTGATTGACTTTTCCAAAATAAACCTTCCTTAAAGAGACTAAGTGTCTCGTTTCCTACTAAGACCAATCCAAATCAACTCGTTCACACCCAACATTGATAATGAAGCATAAAGAAATAGGAAATGGGGAAAACAAGGTGGTAACTCATGAGACGACGGGTCAGGTTGTCACATCGATACACTCTTCCGCAGATGTGGTCCCGCTTCTGCGAAACCTTGATCGCATCTGCGGTCCACGACCCTTCAAACGAATCCGCTTTTGCGGCTCCCTCAATCGCTTCTGTAGGACCGCTTCTTCAGTCCCATTTCTGCAGAAGCGGAAACACCAGCAACCAGATCCTTCAGCCTTCTTCATAATTCCATTTTTGATCCGTTAACCACCCAGAATCCACCCGAGGCCCTCGGGACCCCAACCAGTCATACCAACCAATCCCAAAACACATTACGGACCTGCTCGAGGCCTCAAATCACATCAAACAACGCTAAAATCATCAATCGACCTCCAATTCAAGCTTTATGAACTTTGAACTTTCCAAC
>MU746794.1:0-12912 GCA_026770625.1 Nicotiana glauca
CTTTCTGCTGTTCATCAGAGTTTTCATACGGAGTTGTCGAGGTAGTTGCCTGACGTCCGCAGGACCCGACTCCTCCCCTATTTCCTGT
Source organism: Nicotiana glauca (assembly GCA_026770625.1). Lineage (NCBI taxonomy): Eukaryota > Viridiplantae > Streptophyta > Magnoliopsida > Solanales > Solanaceae > Nicotiana > Nicotiana glauca. The sequence continues at coordinate 89 of MU746794.1, forward strand.
TATTTGACTTTTCCGCGTGCTTCAGACTATGATGTATCACAGTATTATTATGCTATTCTGGTAGAGGCTCTAGACTCATGACCCCCAGATCTTTGGGAGGTTGTTCAGTATTGTTGANGGGCGCCATCACGACCGGGTTTGGGTTCGTGACACTCGTCCTCATATCACTCAACATATCCTCACATATGGCCCGTGGCCTCACTTAGTCCGAAAATCATCACAAGCCCCTCGGGCATTAGTAAAACAATAGTTCTCAGCCCAAAACATCATTTAGACATATCATTTAATTTTCAAAATCCAAGTAAAAGTGGATGAGTTTATAAAATAGTAGATATCAATAGGACTGAGTTCAAATAGTAAGTCAAAGCAGTGAGGAAACAGTGATACAAATCCCCGAAGGGCTCAAATAGTTGGCACGAAGCCTAAATATGGCAATCATCCCAAATCATGATGATAACAAGTAAGTTTCAGTCAAATACACGATACAGTCATCAACCGGGACAGACCAAGTCACAATTCCCAACGATGCTCTACCCCACGCTCGCTATCCGGCGTGCAAGTCACCTCAATATAGCACTACGATGTGCAATTCGGGGTCTCAAACCCTCAGAATATTATTTACAATCATTACTCACCTCGAACCGGCGATATATCTAGCTCATGACACCTTTGCCCTTTGAATCGGCCTCCACGTGCGTCGAATCTATCCAAAATCAGAGTGAATACATCACAACATGCTAAGGGAACAAAGCCCAAGCTAAGACAATCAATTACGGGCACAAATTCTGAAATTACCAAAACCCGAGCCCCGGGCCCACTTCTCGAAACTCAAAAATTTTTACATCATAAGATTCCTTATATTCCTACGAGTTCATACATATCAAAGGTTCTGAATTTCGACCTCAAATGGTATTTCAAATCCCAATTCAAAGGTTCAATTTCTCAAGCCCTAGTTCTTTAATTTTAGGCTTAGTTTCCATGAATGTCTAGGTGAATTTCACAATATAATCATGTTTTATGACCAAGATTCTTACCTCAAGTCGATTCCTCTTTAATCCCTCTTTCATCTCCTCCGAAAATATCCAAAAACGAGCAACCTTGGGTGAAAAACAGACCCAAAATCGCGGACAAGGTGACTTAAAAACATTCTGCTCATCACTCCAAATCCTTCTTCGCGATTGCGACCAAGGCCCCGTGATCGCGAAGCACAAAAATCTAAGGCTTAAAAAATACTCAATGCGAACGCGATGCTCCCTCCGCAAACGCGATGATCTTTTTCCCAAACTTACGTGAACGCGGACCAGCCTATGCGAATGCGGAGAACAAATCCACTGGGTCCCCAAATCCTTATACGCGAACGCGTACACAACCACGATCGCGAAGCTTCCACCTCCAAAACTACGCGAATGCGAACTTATCACTGCGAACGCGAAGGGAAAACCTGGGACAATGAAAAATTCCTATCTGCTATTGCGAGGGACTTCACGCGATCACGAAGGCCATTTCTTCTGCAACAGCTGGGATAAAAATTTGCAACTCTAAAATGCCAAAAGTTGTCCGATTGACCATCCGAAACTCACCCGAGGCCCCCGGGACCTCAACCAGAAACACCAACACGCCATAAAACCTCATTCTAAATTATTCCAATCATTATAACACCTCAAACAACATCAAGTTACTTGAAATTCATAGAATTCGAGCCTACGTTTCCAAAAACTTCTGAAATACACTTTCGATCAAAAACCCGATCAAATGACGTTCGAATGATCTGAAATTTTGCAAACACATCACAAATGACATAACGAAATTACAGCAACTCTCGAAATTCCAGTCCGACTCTCGGATCAAAATCTCACCTATCAACCACAATTCGCCAAAATACTAGCCTCGCCAATTCAAGTCAAATCCTTCCACGGACTTCCAAAATGTATTTCGATCGCGCTTCTAAGTCATAAATTACCTAACGGAGCTAGCCAAATCATAAAAAATTCAATCCGAACTCATATACAATGAAGTCAACTCTTGGTGAAACCTTTCAAATTCAAAGCGTTCAACTGAGACTGTTCTTCCAAATTCATTCCGATTTTCCTGAAAACCAAAACCAACGATCTACATCAAACATAATGCATTACACAGGGCAAGTGATGCCCGAGAACTGGCGATCAAAGTGCTAAAGCTCAAAACGACCGGTCGGGTTGTTACAAAACTTTTTTTGTTTGGACGTTTCTATGTGATTAGCTTTTTAAATGGTCTTAATACTAATTACATAAAATATAAATTAATGATAAGGTATTTGCCTACTATTCTAAAATCATATGAATGTATAAGAGTTTGGCATCATATGATTAATTAGCTTTAGAATTGGCAAAGAAAAAACAATGCCAACTGCATAACGAAATGTTAATACTACAGTGCTCAAGAATAAGGCAATTGCTTCACCACTATGTAAGTGATAGTAAATTGAAAAATTTAAGAAACAAAATTAAGTTTAAAAGAAAAATACGATTATATCTCAGCTAATTTCTTGGCTCAAAATTTTAGAAGCACTAAACTTAAAACAGTAAAAAGTTACGAAAGTCAACAAAATTAAAGCCAAAAATTTCAATAACCACGTAAAGTACTTAGGAGTGGCAAACGGGTAGGTCGGATCGGATATGGTTGGGGTCGAAAACAGGTAATACAAAAATGGATAAATTATTCGATCCGACCCATATTTAATATGGATAAAAAATGGGTTGACCGATGGATAATATGGATAACCATATTATCCGCGATTCTTTGCTTATGATTACTTTTCGAGAATTCTTAGTCTCGCTAACTTGAGAAACCCCAATTTGAGGCTTTACAAATGTAAAAGTTAGACTCATTGGTTATCCATTTTCTAAACGGATAATATGGTACTTATCCATATTTGACCCGTTTTAAAAAAAGTTTATTATCCAATCCATTTTTTAGTGAATAATATGAGGGATTAACTGTTTTCTTTTAATTATTTTGCCACCCCTAAAATACAACTGTTTCCTTTTAACCATTTTGATACCATAAAGTACTGTATAAATTTTAAAAAATAAGTGATAACGTTATTATTTGTAGAATAGGGATAGAAGTAATACATGCATGAACAAATTGAAACAATTAATCATCTTAAAATAAATGAACACTAACTTACTACTTCTCATTTAGGTAATTTTAACTTGCAATAAATTTATATTAAAATTACTACTTCAAAATACAACTAGAAAGAGCAAAGACTAGGGGCCAAAAATGCTTATATAAGAACTGTTGCTTTTCTCTCTTTTTTTTTTTTTTTAAGTTCTCGATGAATGAAAGGAAAAAAAAAAAAAAACAGAGAGTTGCACACAAGCTATTTAAAATGCAGCCAATCTGCAAGTTTCAACTTCTTTTTTGTGCATATTTAAAGAACAATAAAAGAAAAGGTGAAGATATTAAAAAGTAATTACAAAAGATTATGTATCATTTTTTGACCAATATTCTATTGACCTCACAGAATTTAAGACAATTAAAAGTAATATAGTTATTTAATTTGGCCGTTTTGTCGAGTACTATCCACATCAATTATGAGTCGAGTCTTAATTTTTCCATTTTTTTTTTCTTTCTGATTTATGTAATTTCTCAAACTAAAATATATATGCATTCTAACAACAAATTGTATGTTCAAATCTCATGCTTCCATTATTGTGCATCCACCACTACTTTTATTTGAAAATAATATTTCTCAGTCTGATTGTTCAGTTAAAATAAACCAATACATCAATATAAGAATTATTCAATTATACTCCGAAAAAATAATCTCTAATCAAACATGAAAATTAAGAGATTGTGATCTATAGTTTCTAATAAAAATTTATAGCATTACCATAAATGTAGACAACGGAAAATAGTTACCAAAGAAAATTTATAATAGTATTAGCAAAAGTGGACCACAGTCTATAGTTCCAAAAGAAAATCTATAGTAGTATCGATGTAGAACACAATGCATACTTATAATGCTACAAATGGAAGACGTAAACCAATTTTTTTAAATTTTGTGAAAATAGTGGCTCAAATTTTTAATTCAACTGATTGTGTAGTGCACAAAATAAAATCTAAAAAATAATCTAAATGGACATAAAATTAAATATTAATCTAAAATAGGATTATTTTATGAAAATCTTCTACTTGAAGCATAGTTTTGTTTGGACCGTGCTTAACACGCACTATCTCCAACTAGTAGATAATGAAATGAGAGGTTAAGGTCATGCGTTATTATACTCCATCCATTAGGTGGAATTTGGACTACTTCGTGCAAGAATTTCTTTGCAGGAGTACTGTATCTGGATGATATCCCCCTCCTCCTTTTTATTTTTTATTTTTTTTTATCTCCGATGATTTTTTTAAACATCCGGCGGTCTTTTTGTGAAGAACTATTGGGGCATTTGCATCTATACCCGCTTTTTGGGTCACGTTTTAACGTGTGCCCGCTTTGCAAATTTTTTTTACAAGCATACCCACTTTTTCGCGTAACTTGAGCATACGGGGCTGAAGTGGTAAAGACAATCACGCAAAACTTCAGCATTCTAGTAGATGGTCCTGAATTAACAAGTGTGCTGAAGTTTTTATTTGTAATTGCTGAACTTAAGCGTAGTAGCTGAAATTTTGTTCTCTATTTGCTGAAGTTTTTGTTTGTAATTGCTGAACTTAAGCATAGTAACTGAAGTTTTTTTCTCTATTTGCTGAAGTTTTTGTTTGTAATTGTACTAAATAAGCTGAAGTTTTTTAGTCCTAGATTAATTAGTTTTGTCATTAAGCTTTTTCAAAAAGCAGAAGATGCTGAAGTTATTTAGTTTATTTATAAAAATTTAAGCACTAAATAAGCTGAATTTTTTTCTCATGGATAAACTTTTTCAAAAACTTCAGCAGAAGATGCTGAAGTTATTTAGTTCATTTGTAAAAACTTCAGTACTAAATAAGCTGAAGTTTTTTTGTCCTGGATTCATTAATTTTGTCATAAATTATTCAAAAACTTCAGCGAAAGATGCTGAAGTTATTTAGTTCATTTGTAAAAATTTCAGCACTAAATAAGCTGAAGTTTTTTTGTCCTGAATTCATTAGTTTTGTTATAATCAGACTACCATAAAATAATCATATTGTCAACAGTACCTAAATCATAAAATTCTGGAAATAAATAAACGTGAAAAGAACATAATTATCATGAAAAGAATCACTAAGTGTGACCTTAAACTTCCCGTGCGTCGAAATATTCATAAATTATTGTCTACTAATTTATGTAATTATTTATAATTTATTTTTAAATAATTTGATAAACATACTAATGGCAATCATCCCATGAACTGAAGTTTCATAGCAGCACCAACAACAATAGAAGGAAGAAGAAGAAGAAGAAGAAGAAGAAGAAGAAGAAGAAGAAGAAGAAGAAGAAGAAGAAGAAGAAGAAGGAGAAGAAGAAGAAGAAGAAGAAGAAGAAGAAGAAGAAGGAGGAGAAGGAGGAGAAGGAGGAGAAGAAGGAGAAGGGGTGCTGAAATTGTTTAAAAATTGGGTACAAGTTAAAACTTTTAAAAAAAATAGGTAATAGGAGTTATTAACATTATTTTATAAGTAATATAGGCATTTGAAAAATAATCAAATCTTTTTATTTGATAGAGTATATCAATTAAATTGTTATAAATGACAATCATCCCATGAACTGAAGTTTCATAGCAGCACCAACAGCAATAGAAGGAAGCAGAAGAAGAAGAAGAAGAAGAAGAAGAAGAAAAAGAAGAAGAAGAAGAAGAAGAAGAAGAAGAAGAAGAAGCAGAAGGAGAAGAAGGAGGAGAAGGAGGAGAAGGAGGAGAAAGGGTGAGGGTGCTGAAATTGTTTAAAAATTGGGTACAAGTTAAAACTTTTAAAAAAAATGGGTAATAGGAGTTATTAACATTATTTTATAAGTAATATAGGCATTTGAAAAATAATCAAATCTTTTTATTTGATAGAGTATATCAATTAAATTGTTATCGTCTAATTGTAATATTTTTCTTAATATTTTTGAATTTAGAAAATAAATCTAAACTATCAGGATCTGGTTGATTATTATGATTTAAGGAGTATTAAAGATAAAGGCAATATTTTTTCAAATTTTCATCATCTAGTGCTCTCAGTTTTTACTATTAAATAGAAAATAAAAAATATTTTCATATGTATCTAATTGTTTAAATCTATTTTAAAGTAAAAAAATAACCTTGTCTACTACTCTCTCCGATTTGTAATAAGTGGCTTTTCGGCTTTTATTTTGGTCCAAAATAAGTGCCCTTTTATATAATCGAGAAGGAATTAGTTTTATTTTTTAAAATTTGCCCTTATTTACAAATCACAATGTGTCAAGTTAACAACATATAAATTTTAATTAAGGATAATCAGTCAAAATATTTTTTTGTTCTAGGAGGCAGGGGCATAGTAAAGGATAAAAAGTCTATTTGTTATGGACAAGAGGGAGTATGTATAAAAAGTAATCAACTCTAAAGGACTCTTCGAGAGATTTTGAGATTTCACTATTAACATTCTCCTCAAATTGTTTCTTCCTATATATTCACATTTATCATAAAATTCGGGTTCGATATTAATTTCAAATGCAATTTCCTAGGCCGAAATCAAAGCAGTTGCAAATCCTTCGTCTCTTTCTTTTTAAATAAAGAAAAAAAACTTTTTCACTTCACATAACTTTTTTTTTTAAAATTTATATATAACCTATTAGGTGTAAAAAAAAATTAGGCCTCCACAAATGTGGGGCCTAAAGCAGTTGCTTTACCTTCTTTATGGACGGGCCACCCATGTGTATAGCCATCTCGTCTAAAAGTTTAAGCCATTAGAGATAACGTACTTTTATTCATTTAATTATATCTTCAATAAGAACTTCCACACAATTTTTCAAGTTGAAAAAATTGAAACGGAATATTCTTCCACCAACTTAAAACAAAGTTATGTATTTTGTTCTTCGGCTTTATTAATATTGATCCCTCGTCTTATAGTGACCACGCTCAAGCTATGTCACGACCCAAACCCATACCCGGTTATGATGACGCCTCTCATGGGGACAAGGACAACCAACTAAACCCAATTCATCTTTTAAAACAGTTAAACGGTTTATAAGGCAGTTTAAATATGATTTAATGATAATAATTAGCGAAAGTACAATCCGACACAGCCCAAACCAGGGTGTCACAAGTCACGAGCATCTATTAGAGTATGAATACAATTACAAGGTCTGAAATATATAGAATAGGACTAATGAACGAAAAGGGAGAAAAGTGGTACTGCGAATGCTGGCGAACCTTGCTAAACCCCGATAACTCTGCTCCCGATCAGCCAAAATCCGCTACCGGGTGTATAAATACATGCATCTGCACACAAGGTGTAGGGAGTAAAGTGAGTACTCTAACTCAGTGCATAATAGAGGTAAATAACAACTGAGCGGTAAGAAATCTCGTAAAGCATATCAACATGCCGTACAGAAGCAGTGTAAAAGCCATTTAAGAAAAAAAAAATAATAAAGCTGTGAAATCTCTTAAAAACATCTTAGCTTAGTTTAAACCTATTTTGAAAATGACATTTTCAAGAGTTATGCAAATGAATGCAAAATAATTTGTGCAGATAAGCACAGAAATTCGCCCATCGGGCACAACACTCAATTAACAGGTAATGCCAGGCAATCAGAAAGATAACACATAAAGTAACACAATCAATAGGTAATGGCAGACAATTGAAGTAAAGTAAACACATAGAATAGTACCAGCCCCTCGGGCTCACTCTCATAATAGTATCAGCCCCTCGAGCTCACTTTGTGATCATAATGGGTACCGCGCTCACTGGGGGTGTGCAGACTCCGGAGGGGCCCCTTACGGCCCAAACGCAATATCAAGCCATCTCGTGGCATCAAGTCTAGGCCCTCGACCTCATATCACTCAAGCCACCTCGTGGCGTATATATGTATCTTAGTCCCTCGGCCTCATATCACTCAGTGTATCCTCACATCTGGCCCCCGATCGCACTCAGTTTGAAAATCATCACAAGCCCCTCGGGCAATAGTAAAACAGTAGTTCTCAGCCCCAAACATCATTTAAATCTCAAAAGTGGGTAAAAATGGCTGAGTTCTAAAACAGTGAAAAACATCAGGACTAAGTTCGAGTAATAAATCAAACAGTGAGGAAATAGTGATAAAAATCCCCGACGGTTCAAATAGTTGGCACGAAGCCCAAATATGGCAATCAGCCCAAATCATGACGATAATAAATAAGTTTCAGTCAAATACGTGGTAAAATTCATCAGTCGGGATGGACCAAGTCATAATCCCCAATATTAAAACGATCCCACTCTCATCATCAAGCGCGTGTCTCACCTCAATATAGCACTATGATGTGCAATCCGGGGTTTCGAACCCTTAGAGCATCATTTACAATCATTACTCACCTTAAACCGGCAAAATCTCTAGCTTGCGACGCCTCAAATTGTCTTCCACGCGCATCGAATCTATGCAAAATCAAAACGAATGCATCACAATACGCTAAGGGAGCAAAGCCCAAGCGAAAACAATCAATATCGGGCACAAATCCTGAAATTACCAAACCCCGAGCCCCGTTCCCACTTCTCAAAACTCAAAATTTTTTACATCAATGGGTTCCTTATCCTCCCATAAGTTCATACGTACCAAAAGTTCTTAAATTCGACCGCAAATGGTCTATCGAATCTGTGATGACCCAAAGGGTCATCACTTGTTTTCTTATTCATTCCGAGCTTTTGAGGCCTTGAAAACCTTATTTATAATTGCCTCGATTTATGTGTGCAGTCCGTACGCGTAGCTGGAAGCTCAAATATGAAATTCTGTGAAAATTTGTTAAGTTTTGATATTAAAATAAGTAAATTTGACTTCGGTCAACATTTTTTGTAAACGTACCCAAACCCGTGATTTGACGGTCTCGGAAGGTCCGTAGAAAATATGGGACTTGGGCGTATGCCCGGAATCGAATTTCGAGGTCCCATGCCCGAGAAATGAATTTTTCTGTGAAATTATTTTCTGAAAATATTTAAGGAAAATAAAAATGAAATTTGATTGAAAAGTGATGGTATCGGGCTCGTACTTTGGTTCCATCACCCAGTACAAGTCTTATATGTTGTTTAAGCACTTCCTGTAAAGTTTGGTTGAAAACGGATGTCGTTTGACATGTTTCGGGCTTAAAATGGAAAATTTGAAGTCTTATGAAATTTGGAAGAAATCATGGATTTTAAAGCTTAATTCATTGTTTTTGATGTTATTTTGGCGATTTGATCGCACGATTAAGTTAGTAAGATGTCGTTGAGTTAGTGTATGTGTTTGGTTAGGAAACCCGAGGGCTCGGGAGTGTTTCGGAGGTGTCTCAGAGTGATTTCGGACTTGGTAAAATTGCAGCATATATTGCAGAAACAGTACCGTGTACAGTACCCCGTGAACAGTACCCCCGAGAACAGTACCATGTACAGTACCCTATGAACAGTACCCTGTAAACAGTAAAAACGCGTGAACAGTAACCCTGAATTCTGGATAGAATATTTATATCTAAGAATGTGAACAGTAAACCCGAATCCATTTTTTGTCAAATTGGAGCTCGGGAAGAGGCGATTTTCGAGAGATTTTCAGAGAAAACAACGGGGTAAGTATTCTTAATTTAATTTTGGTTAGATAACCCGAATCTATTACTAGTTTTGGCATTTAATTGGTGATTTTAGTTGGGAAAATCTTGAAACCCTCTTGGTTTAATTTGAGGATTTGAGGGTCTAAATGTTATCGAAATTTATTAAATTTGGTATGATTAGACTCATGGTTGGATGAGGTTTCAAATTCCGTAATTTTTGTCGGGTTCCGAGACGTGGGCCCCACGGGCGAATTTTAGTGCAATTTTGGATTTTAAATGAAAAATGTAGAATTTCATATGGAATTAATTCCTATAATTTTTATTGACTGAATCGAATTGTTTATAACTAGATTTGAAGCTTCGGACGAATTCGCGAGGTGAATGCTTGTAGAAATTTTGAATTGGTAGCAAAGCGAGGTGAGTGTTTGGTCTACCCTAGCTTGAAGGAATAGGAGTTAAGTCGTATTTGATTAATTGCTACTTGTCGAGTGCGACGTATGGGCATGGTGACGACTGACGAGTATCCATACATCGGTGTCGAGCATGACCGTGAGTCTTAAATTGATAAATTTCGTATTCTTATTTAAATCTATGAAAGACTTATTTGTTGAACCTTGACACTGAGTATTGGTTTCCTTTGCCGGAAATAAATTGTGATTAATTGTTATTGGTTTCCTTTGCCGGTAATATAATGTTTGATTATTTATTATTGGTTTCCTTTGCCGGTAATATAATGTTTGATTATTTATTATTGGATTCCTTTGCTGGTAATATATTGTACACTATGCTAAAAATAAAATGGGAGCGGATGGTATGACTACCACAAGAAATAAATTGAAATGGGAGTGAGTGGTACGCCTACTACAAGATATAAATTGAAATAGAAACGAGTGGTACGCCTACCACAAGGTATATTGAAATGGGAGCTAGTGGTATGCCTACCACAAATGATATTGAAATGGGAGTGAGTGGTACGCCTACCACAAATTATATTGATTCTTCGTTATTGGTTTCCATGCCGGTAACATAATGTGCACAAATGGGAGCGAGTGGTACGCCTACCACAAGATATGAATTGAAATGGGAGCGGGTGGTATGCCTACCACAAGATATGAATTGAAATGGGAGCGGGTGGTATGCCTACCACAAGATATGAAATGAAATGGGATCAGGTTGCACGCCTGCAACAAGATGAGTTGAACTTGAAAGTGATTTTAATTCCATTACTCGTTTATTTCTGATATTATATTTTGTTGCCACCTCAGAGTATGTATTCCCCTTCCCAAATATTACATGTTATTTCCTGTAATTTCTTGTTGTATATATATATTTAAGTTGCACAGGTTTATGTGAATGTCTGGTCCTAGCCTCGTCACTACTTCGCCGGGGTAGGCTAGGCACTTACCAGCATATGGGGTCGGTTGTGCTGATACTACACTCTGTGTTCTTTTGCACAGATACAGGTTTTGGACAGCAGCAACAATAGTGCAAGTGTTAGCATTTCGATCAGCGAGACACCGAGGTAGCCTTGCAGGCGTCCACAGGCCGAGTGTCTCCTCTATCCTTATTTTTAGTCCGTTATCTCATGTATTCCAGGAAAACAGTTTTATATTTCTTTCAAACGGTTGTATTTAATATTCTTAGAAGTTCGTGAGTATTGTGACACCAGTTCTTGGGTAGAGGTTTGTGTTTGCATTACGGTGTCACATCTAGTATTATCTATTAAGTCTTCCGCTAATTTTATTTATTCCGCTGTATTTAATTATTATTGTTAAATTGTTAAAATAAGGAAATTTTGATAACGAAAGAGATAGATAAAGGTTGGCTTGCCTAGCTCCTATTAATAGGCGCCATCACGACTCCCGAGGGTGGGAAATCCGGGTCGTGACAAAATCCCAATTCAAAAGTTAAAAATCCCAAGCCCTAGTTCTTCCATTTTTAGCTTAAGTTCCTTGAATTTCTAGGTTAGTTTCTCAATATAATCACATTTTAGGTTCAAAAATCTTACCTCCAATAAATTCTCCTTAAATCCCTCTTTAATCTCCCTCAAAGAGCTCTCAAAATGATCAACTATGGAGTAAAAATGACCCAAAATCGCAGATGAAATAACTTATAAACTTTCTACCCAGTTCTGATCTTCATCGCGATTGCGGCCTAAGCCTCACGATCGCGAAGAGCAAAATTCCAAGACTTCAAAAACATGCTACACGAACACGACATATGAACTGCGAACGCGATGACTTCACTTCCCATACGATGCGAACGCGAGACCTTTGCTACGAATGCGAAGAGCAATAACCTCTGAACCCCAAATCCTTATACGCAAACGTGGGAAGCCTCATGCGAACGCGAAGCACAAACATCTAACCTTCTGCGAATGCGAACCCTCAAACGCGAATGCGAAGCGCAAACATCTAGCCTTCCGCGAACACGAACCCTCTAACGCAAATGCGAAGGGCAAATTTCCTGCCTTCCAATTTCCTCCTATGAGATCGCAATATACCCCACATGATAACGAAGGCTTAATTGCCTGCAACATCTGAACAGCAAATCTGCAACTTCTCAAAGCAAAAAATGGTCCGATTTGTCACACCTCCTTTTGGCGCTACCCGCGAGGGCGCAAGGGAGTTTTTCCGCCGTCGGTGGAGATTTCCGACGGGCGGCGGCGACGGTGGAGGCGGCGGCGGCGGCGGCGACATCACCGTGGAGAAGGCGGTGGCGTTGGAGTGAGAAGAGGGAGGTAGAGAGGCTTTTGAGTTTAGAGAGATGTGAGAAAAGTGGAAGAATGAAGAGATTAGAAGTGAGGGGTGGTTTTTTTGAATAGTTTTTATATTAAAAATGGACGAGTTCCGGACCGTTGGATCTACTAGAGATCAATGGTCAAGATTGAGTAGGGAGATGGGGGTGGATCAGATTTTTTAAGGGTTTGGGCTTTATTTATTGGGTATTTTTTGGTTGGGTAGGAAATATTTTGGGCCTAGGTTTTAAAATTGAAGAAGAGGCCCAATTCCGATTTTCTTTCTATTTTTTGCTCTCTTTTCTTTTACTTTCTAATTAATAAAAACTAAAAATTATAAATTAAATTATAAACTAAATTAGCTTATCAAAATACTAATTAATTCCTAACAATAATTATCATACACAATTAAACACAAATTAAAA
>MU746795.1:13793-35599 GCA_026770625.1 Nicotiana glauca
GTTCATACTAGGGACAACACTTCGGTCCAAACAAGGAAAATGAAAAATGAGAGAGTCTTATTGGTAAAAACCTTCACGGGCACTGTAAGACGATGAAAGCCGAGAGAAATCAGAAAAATGAGAGAGTCTCATTAGTGAAAACCTTCACGGGAACCTTGAGGCGACTGTAAGGAGAGAGAAAGACCAAAAAGAGGGAGACTTGATAGTGAAAACCTTTTAGGCACTACAAGTTGAAATCAGGATTGTAAATCAGATTGAATAGGCAGAGCATGGAAGTCCCGTTTCACGAAAAAGGGGGTACGACAAGAGTTGAACATCGGAATTACTTAACAGAATAGGCCATAAGTGAATGTCACGGTCATTAGAGTTGGTATCCACATCTGATAGGTTTCTACTTTGTAGTAGTTCTTCTTGTTAGGAATCATCCTTTTCCTTCATCCTTTATTCTATTTCTTTTTCTTGTTCACTCCTTCTTCCTGAGTCTGTCTGGTTAGAGCAAGTGAGAAACGATTTCAAAATTTGCCATCAGATTTCCAATTGCACAAGTCAAGAAAGAACAACAAGTGCACTGAGCTAGTAATAATCAACATGCTTTGGGATCCCTGCAAAATACAAAGGTATGGTCCATATTAGGTCATGAAGAATGAGACAGATGGAGGATGTTGGGTGAATAGATCAAAGGTATATTCTGTGATGAGATTGACAAAAAGGGTGGATCAGTGACAAGAAAGATATTCCAAGCAGAAATCTAAGGTTATAGAGCTCAAGGCCAAGGAAAATGGACAAGTCAAAAGTCGGGTAGATGCCGGTTCATGAACAATGCAACAAAGAGAAAATATTGGGTCTGAACAGAGAAAAGGTATTTCAGTGATACGGATGACAGAGAAAGTGGTTAGTCAGTAAACGGGCAAGATCTTCAAGTGGAAATCAGTTGTCATGGGAAATATATGGCGTCAGATAAGAAGACTACAAGTAAAAGTGTGGAAGTTCGTGACTAAGGAATAGTCAGTAGGTTGGAAGCTTTCAACCAAGTTCAAGGACGTAGTCGGACGAAGCAGAGCATGGAGAGGAGAGAAGAAAAAACCATCTCCAGCAAGAGTACCACAACCAACCACCACATTTTAAACTGACGAGATTTTTCTTTGATTAAAACAGGGGCAGAAAATCTCATTTGTTTCGGAGAAACCCACCGTAAGTAAAGGCAAGCACCAAACAGCTATCAAACTGGGGCAAAAAATTTCCTTTTATTTTTGTTGAAGTTAGGTACCCATCTGAAGAACAGGGAAGGCAACACAAGTTTTAAGTGAAGCAGTATTGAAGGAAGGCAACACAAGTTTTAAGGTTATCAGTTTCGAAGGAGGATAATTCGAGTTTCAGAGGAAGACAACACAAGTTTTAAAGGAAAGCAGTTTTGAAGGAAGATAATTCAAGTCTCAAAGGAAAATGGTTCAAGAGGCAAGGTAAAACAATATCAAGAGGGAATAAAAATTAGGCGTTATCTTTTTAAAAAAAAAGAGTTGTTGAAGTTGGGAGCCCTCCCGAAGAACGGAGGCGTTATCTTTTTTAAAAAAAAAGATGTTGAAGTCGGGAGTCCGCCCGAAGAATGGAAGCGTTATCTTTAAAAGTTTTTGAAGCTGGGAGCCCGCCCGAAGAACGGAGGCGTTATCTTTTTAAGTTGTTGAAGTCGGGAGCCCGCCCGAAGAACGGAGGCGTTATCTTTTTAAGTTGTTGAAGTCGGGAGCCCGCCCGAAGAACTGAGGCATTACATTTTTAAGTTGTTGAAGTCCGGAGCCCGCCCGAAGAACGAAGGCATTACATTTTTAAGTCGTTGAAGTCGGGAGCCCGCCCGAAGAACGGAGGCGTTACATTTTTAAGTTGTTGAAGTCGGGAGCCCGCCCGGAGAATGGAGGCGTTATCTTTTAAAGTTATTGAAGTCGGGAGCCCGCCTGAAGAACGGAGACATTATCTTTTAAGTTGTTGAAGTCGGGATCCCGCCCAAAGAACGGAGGCGTTACCATTTTAAGTTGTTGAAGTCGGGAGTCTACCCGAAGAACAGAGGCATTACATTTTTAAGTTGTTGAAGTCGGGAGCCCACCCGAAGTATGGAGGCGTTACCATTTTAAGTTGTTGAAGTCGGGAGCCCGCTCGAAGAACGGAGTCGTTACATTTTTAAGTTGTTGAAGTCGGGAGCCCGCCCGAAGAACGGAGGCGTTACCATTTTAAGTTGTTGAAGTCGGGAGCCTGCCCGAAGAACGAAGGCATTACATTTTAAGTTGTTGAAGTGGGGAGTCCAACCGAAGAACGGAGGCGTTATCTTTTTAAGTTGTTGAAGTCGGGAGCCCGCCCGAATAACGGAGGCGTTCTCTTTTTAAGTTGTTGAAGTCGTGAGCCCGCCTAAAGAACGGAGGCGTTATCTTTTTAAGTTGTCGAAGTCAGGAGCCCGCCTGGAGAACGGAGGCGTACCTTTTTAAGTAAGAAGTCAGTAACCCGCCCGGAGAGCATAGGGTTACAACAAAAATCAGAGGAATAAATTCAAGTTCAGAAATCAGAAGGAAGGCAACAATGGTCAAAAGAAGGCAGTTCAAGTTTCAAAGGAAAAATAATTCGTATCGCACAAGAAGGAAAAAAGTAGTTCGAGTGTGGCAATTAGACATCCACCTGAGGAAGAGAGGACTACAAGTCAAGTTAGAAATAAAGAAACATCAGAGGAAACACAAGTCAACAAGACAACAAGGCAACAAGAGACACAAGAGCAAGTTTGAAGATCTAGATAAGATTTTGTAATTCATAGACTATAGTTTACTCTAGCTTCTTATTTTCTTTTAGCATGGTGTAATAAGGAGGTCAGTAAGCAGCAGCAGCAGCAACAACAACAGTAACAGTAAAACCACAGCTTCATGGTAGTCCCAGCTATCGAAACTCCCCAACTACATTGACCTGATTCTTTTTAGCCAAGGATATATAGGAAACCGTTGAAGCAGAGGTTCGGTCAAATCTTTCAAAAATGCTTCACACGGAGTATTAAAACGGGCAAAAATCGCTCGTATCCGTTCATTTAATCTTTGCACGAAAACTCTTCGTGTGTCCGGACAAAGAGGGGCAGCTGTGAGCACGTGATTTTTGCCCCACACGAATGACTCCAAAAGAATTCAAAAATAAAATAATTTTCTTTTGTGTGCAATTTTGAGAATTTTCGTGGCATTTTGTTAATTATTTGTATTTTTGTCTGTGCATGTTTAATTTTTATTAATTAATAAAAAATACAAAAATAATATATGTGCACGTGCATTTAGGAATTAATTTTGTATTTTTTAGAATTAATTAGTCATTGATTTATATAAAATGAAAAATACAAAAATATACACTTAGAATTTAATTCTATAATTTTGGGGTTAAATCATAAATTTTGCAATAATCGGAAAACCATAAAATATATGCATTTTTGCATTTTTGTGTTTAACTGTGTAATTTTGGTATTTAATTATTTGCGATAATTAGTATTTAAATCTAATCTAATATTATTTAAGTTAATTTGGCTTTCATAATTTAACTTAGGATTTTTTGGTTTTTAATTTTGAAAATTAATTTAAAAAGAAAAAGAAGAAAAAGAAGAAAAAGAAACAAAATGAAAAAATGAAGAGAAAACCGGACAGGGCCAGATTGACCACAACCCAATTCACACACCCCTTAACTGCCCAAAACACTCATTTTACCCGATCCAAAGCGGCCAGTCTTAGAGACAAGCGAAACGACGTAGTATGATGATGAAAGTACGTCGTTTTGTCGTCAAAAGATCTCAACCGTTGATCTCACACAATCCAACGGTCCCAAAGCCCCTCCCATAACCCGGACTTGACCCGTTCCCTGTACCCGGTCCAACTGACTCCCTCATTAAATTGAACGACGTCGTTCCATTTAAGTGAACGATCCAAGCTGTTGATCTCGTTTGATCAAACGGCCTGGATTCATTCTACCTCCCCCTCGTATATAAGTGTGTAACATACCCCAGCCACCAAGCCAAACCCCACCCTCCCTCATCTCTAACCGCTCAGAGATGAGTTCGTCTCTCACCACCTAACTCTGCCGCCCTCCGCCCGCAGGAAATCGCCCACGGCGGCGGATGGTGGCCGATCCCCTCCATTTTTACACCACTGATTCACCATAACCTCCCCGTCCCAATCCCCCTAATAGCATCCCTCAAATCCCAACCAGGATCTTCGAATATTAGATCAAAAATCGGACCAAAACCCTAGACTACCCAATCGACCCCAAACTTACACCAAATGACCACCCAAACCCCCTCGTCCTATACCCGTCACCATTTCCCTTCGAATTAGGCGGGATTCTTTCGAATTTAACTTTGACTGAACGGACACCTAAAAGAACCAAGCCAGGGGATCGATATGAAAGGAAAATTGAGGCCGTAATCGACCTTAGTCGGTGTTCTCAGTCGAGAACACTCGATTAAGGTCCGTTTCGGCTTCAAATTCAAGTTGAAACTTTGAGTAGGACGGATTTGAATGGTCTGAAACTCTGAGGTATTTCTGTTTCTTTATTCTTTTTCTTTCTTTCGTTGTTGTTATTGTTTGTTGATTAATTTCGTTGAAATCTGTCATTTTTGTCAATTATTTCTTCCTCCTCTTTCGGACCTTTTTCTTGGTCCAATTTTCATCATTTTTGTTTTTCTATTGTTGATTAGTATATGTTATAAACTGCTGAATCGATTAAATAGTTTTGTCCATTAGTCCGTTTTTTGTAGCTAATTGGATTTTGTTTGAGATCAATCGAATCCCTTATATTTCCTAACTGTCATGATAAACCGCCTAGTCTGTTTTGAATCTGTTTGTTGGTTTAAGGGGGTTTAAAAAAGAGTCAATAGTTTGGTTCCCTAGCTGTAAACCTGAACTTGGCTTGTTTTGGTCATACTGACCAAGTTAGTTCTGGAATCAATTAACAGGGAGTGTATTTGATTAAAGATAAGTTGTTGTTTAAATTAAGAGAATTATAACTGAGTGGTAAGACAACACTGTTGTCAGGGCACGCTTGAGAAAGAGAACAGGCTGCCCATACCCCTGTGGATTTAATAAAAGAAAAAAGGGGTTAATAGTGAAACAACATTCAATAGTGGGGTTTCAGGGAATATGATGGGGGAATAACATTTTCTTAATTAGCTTTAGTGCTCTTAAGAGATGGAAATCAGAAACAAGCATGGGTTTAATAATAAAGGCTTAAGGTGCACATGGGAAGGGAATATACATGTTGGAAAGTGAAAGGTTTGAAGGACAAAGGGACTAGTTCTAGTCTTTAAATACACACACACATTCTGATGAGAGGGGGAATTTCAGACTTTCAAAGAGAGAGATAAAAGAAAAAGCTGTTAAGGGGATTCAGTTTTTTTTACAACATTCTGAGAGTCAAAAGATAATCTGAAATAAAGAGAGAGAGCTAAACACTTTGGAAGAACTAAAAGACTAAGAGTTTGAGAAGTTGAAAATTCTAAAACTCTAGAAATTACTGTTCCATTGGATTTTGTAGTTCAATTTCGAGTTTAGTTGCTAGTTTGCTTCTATTAGTTCAGGATTTGATTGCTGGAAGCTTTCCAAGGTTTATGGTTTTGATTCCAAGCTAGATTGGTGTTGTTTGAATTATTCTAAAAGTTACTGGTTCTATTTCGTGTGGGTTTTGGGTTTGAATCAAGTCACTTGAGGTTCAATTGAGCTGTTGCTGGGTGATTCTGGTTATTTAATGTGATCTGTGACTTCCTAAGTTTGATTTTGAGTAATTTGAAGTGTTCTGGTTGATTTGTTGCTTTTTATTCATCTCCAAAGAATTCCTGTTTGCTTTGGTATCGTGTTGTGAGTTGAAAGCTATTACTGCTATTGACTCCTATTTTCTTCTACTGTGATTTAATACTCAGGTACACACTCTCAGATTGTTTCAATGCACTGTCTCCTGCTGGAAAAAATGAAATGAAATTGAAGTTTATGTTGTAGGTCTGTTGTTTTTTTCTTATAATTTCATTACGTTTTATACAATTTTATGTAGTTTGGTTTGCTGTACGTTGTAATCAATTTTGGATGTATAACTAGACTGATTGAGTTGAATCATGTAGATTGATGGACTATTAATTGGTGGTTATTCTAGCCTTAGACTTAGTATAGTTAGTATTTATTTAGAGATGCATTTGAAACTTAAAAAAAATCAGAAGCAGTTAAAATTGCAACTAAGTTGAAAGCAGTATGTGATGGCCACATCAAGTTCATTTCTAAGCTAAATGTGCTTCAGTAGTTGGAGTCTTAACATAATGGTTAGTATTAGTTCATAGCTTAAACAATTTCTCATGAGTAAGTTTTTTTTACAACAGACTGGTATGTGAACTCGAAATATTTTTTTTTAGTTAATATTAGCGCCTGAGTATAAGTCAGTGAAGAAATGTTCAAGACTGTTAAGTTTTGGTCAGTGAGTCGGTCAATTCGATTTGGATAGCAAGTGAATCCAATTTAAAGTGTTTTAACCAGTTATTGAACGTGTTTAGAATAATTTGAAATGAATCCAACATGCCTTTGTCTTCGATTGAATTGAAGTGTTATTTGGTTTAAAAGGAAAGGGCTATCAACAGCCCAATTTCCTAAAGTTTGGGCCATAAGGGACTTGACACACAGCTCAGGCCAGATCTAGTTCCCTTCTTTTGTGGGCCTGAGCTAAGGCCTGCGTCTGGCCTGTTTTGGTTATAGATTAAATGGAAATTCTTATACTTTGGGCTTGCCCCTGAACCTAACGGCATGACAATTCGAAGCTATCATTTGAATTGTATTAAACAATATTGATTAACTAGGATTCTTTCTTTTATTTTAGAGACAACGAAAAATAGAAAATCATAGTCGCTCTTAGGTTTGCCTGTTAAATAATAAATGAGATGAGCCTCGCCAAACAAAATACATAAATTGCGGGGCCCTCAATAAATGGTTGTATTAAAATACTTAGATTTTTGGACGGACCGTTTAGTGAATTTCATGGCTTTCCCCAAAGATAATAACGCGTTAGTCTCTTTAGGCGCATATTAAACTCGGGTGCACATTTATGTGACCAAAATCCAAATCTCAGCGAAGTCGAAATGTGTCGACAACCACGGGTGCATTTATGTGACGTATGTCAAGACGCGTTTTCACAACGTTGTAATTTTTTTAAAAAAAAGCGGTTAAAAGTTAAAATTTGCACGTAGATTTATAATTGTATAAAAATCAAATAATTAAGCCAGATATAACAGTTGAGCGACCGTGCTAGAACCATGGAACTCGGGAATGCCTAACACCTTCTCTCGGGTTAACAGAATTCCTTACTCGAATTTCTGGATCGCGGACTGTTAAACAGAGTCAATAATTTCCTCGATTCGGGATTCAACCGGTGACTTGGGACACCATAAATCTTCCAAGTGGCAACTCTGAATCTCTTAAATAACGAATCCCGTTTCGATTGTCCTTTAATTGGAAAAATTCCCTTTATTGTACCCTTCCCGGTGTAGTAGGTAAAAAGGAGGTGTGACAATAATTACTTTTAAAGATGACTTTAGTGACAATTTAATTGAATTTATCAGCCATTAAAATGGATGCTAAAAGGGCATATTAATATATTTTTAGAAGGACTATTATAGCCTTTCTAATTGCCATAAGAAATATACCGCTAAAGATATGGACCTTTAGCGACAATTATTTTGAATTTATCAGCTATACAAATGGACATAAAAAAAAGCATTAATAGCCGTTTCAGATTGGATTTAGCAACCATCATTATTGCCGCAAATAATTGCCGTTAAAGCAAATGATATTTAGCGGCAATAAGTTAGACCTTTTACCAGCGTTTGTGTGAAATGCCGCTAAAGGCTTTGCAGGCCCTGATTTCAGCGGCTAAACATCAATGGACGGTAAATGATATAGCGGCTATTGTTATTGCCGCCAATACCTTTTTTTATTGCCACTAAAGCCCCATTTTATTGTAGTGTGAAAAGATGGAGTTGTGGCCGAGATGATATCCCTGGTAGAAATGATGCAAAATTGCTCCATCCATCCACGTGCAATGTTATTATCCATGCTGGTGAGAAGGGCGTGGTGGCCATGTTTACTGAAATTATCACTCCCCCAAGAAAGATTTTGAGAGAGTAGAGGTTCATCATGTGTGCCAGGGTTAGGGTTGTCCCAGTGTCCGTGCACAACTCGCGTAGACAAGCTATATTCGCTATATAGAATGGCCTACTTGTGCCAAGCAGACTGGTACCAATGGTAAAACTCCAATATCACAGGGTCAATCCCTCCGCTCAAAGAAACGGGATCCAAGGTGAAAGGGTACGTATAGACATACGTAAAACTTTCCTTGGTGAAGGTAACCCGGTCTATCAGATTCAGAGCAAGAATTGTTAAGCTCTGGGCCGTTGCAATCCGCCTTCACAGCAAGAATACTAGAAGGACGAATGACAGAGGGGTACCTGCTAACAGCCCAAGTCCGTGAAGATGCAGAAGGGAACTTTTCTTGGAAGTCATTGGCGATACTCAGGTGCTTGAGTATAATGGTGCTTTCCGTGGGAGGATCAACATCAACCTCTTTATCATTGTTTCTCTTCGGGCCTCCACCGAAGAGAAGACCATAGTTTTTGAAAGACTTAGTAAAAGAAGCCATGGTAGTAAAAATAGTGAAGTTTTCTGAAAAAAGTCATAAAAGGATGAAAGCAGAAGGAGGTTAAGGACAAAAAAGATAATGAACTTATGAATGTTTTGGAAGTGAAAGAGGTAAAATGATGGTTATAAATAAAGATATAGGCGACAAAAATCGGGGTCATGATTACTTCGAAAACCAATGAAAATATTACTAAATCATAGGGCTACACATGTTTGAGGTATTAAATGCGGGAATACATGCGTCCTTTCAAGCGTCAGCGACTGTTCAGAAGGTTTTCCGCTAAGTAAGGGATCTTCACCAACTTTCCGGCAAAAAAAATATGCCACCGAAAAGTAAGGATAATCTCGGTATAGGGTAATATTGGTTTATATCAAATGATCGAATAGTAGCATGATACGTGGAACCGAAGACAAGTAGAAAGTAAATGAAGTAACAACCCGTACGGGGAACAACATGTGTAGTTGGCATCGGATAGACCCCGAAGATAGCATGATCAGTGTGAGCAGATCGAATGTTTGCCATCGGATAGCATTCAGTGAAGAATATTTCCTGGCATTAAATGAGCAGCCGTTGCAGAGAATATTTGCATTCATGGCCTGCCATTATATATTCATCAATGACCCCTTTATTGTCATTTAAGAGGGGCTTAATCCTAGGTTCTTGTTTCCGTAGGTATGACTATAAATAGTAAGTTGAATAGCCATAGTAACACAGGAAATTCTTAGCAAAACTTATGCTATATTCTATTCTCAAACTCAATAAAATAACTTTATTTGCTCTTTACATTGTTCTTACTTCTGTCCTCGGAGGCATTTCTCTCGGAGCTGAGCTTGTCATTTCCTTTGATTTTAACCCATTCAATTTTATTTTTAATCTTATTTATTTATTATTTTTGGATCAAATCAGTTCGTTGGTCTACAAACCGCTTAACAAAATCAATTATACTGTTTTTGTTTTACAGGTAAACAATAGCTGCTCGCGTTCCATTTCAAAGCCACTGGGTCCGCACTGACCTGGATCCGCCTCAAAGATTGAATATAAAAGTCTTAAGACCCTTGAATGCTGTGCCATTGCATGTTTCTTATGTGATTTTTATTTAAGCGTCAATAATAAGACTTTGAGATTTCAAGGGAATCTTTTTTTTAGGATAGTGATAGAATATACTGTTGCAGTAGTTAGCATATGTTGTTTTCCTATCCCAATTTGACAAAAAACAAAACAAAATATAAGCATGATGCTAGAAACATACATGGGATAAAAATCTTATCATGAAAATTTAGTGGACAAAATCTTGATTAAGGAAAAGAGTGCAACATGTATTTACTCCCCCTGATGAAAAATTACTTAATGTCTTGAAGACGACACATTCCAATCTTATATATCAGCTTTCAAATATTGAGGTTGGTAATGTCTTAGTGAACATATCAGCCAAATTATCACTTGAACGAACTTGTTGTACATCTATTTCACCATTCTTCTGAAGATCATAAGTAAAAAAGAATTTTGGTGAAATGTATTTTGTTCGATCTCCTTTGATATATCCTCTTTTCAATTGAACTATATATGGAGCATTGTCTTCGTACAATATTATTGGAATATTCTCTTTCGAAGAAAGACCACATGTTTGTAGAATGGGTTGAGTTATCGATCTCAACCAAACGCATTCTCGACTTGCTTCGTGGATGACTATTATCTCTGCATGATTTGAAGAAGTAGCAATCATAGTTTGTTTTGTCGAACGTCATGATATGGCTGTACCTCCGCTTGTAAATAAATAGCCTGTCTGAGATCGACTTTTGTGTGGATCAGACAAATATCCTACATCTGCATAATCAATCAGTGATTAGTATATAGTGTAGTAATTTTATCACTTTCCTACTCTCATGTTGGATGCCCATATTATGAATAGCTTAAAGATTAAATCTCCTATTTTATGTCAATCATCTTTACTTTTTATGCCTATAAAAGGCCATGTAATTGCAATAGAAAGATACACCAAAGTGAAAGAAGAATAGACTTCTTACTTCTTTTTATCTCTTCTTATTTACATTTTACTTCATAGCTTTTATTTTATAACAGTTTGATGTTAATCGTTCCAATTATTTAAAACGTGCACTTACGTATTGTTGTGTTATTTATAAGAATTTCATTGATGGAAGTAACACGTTTCCAATAATTTTCTGGTTTGTCAATGTCCTACATCCCCTGAGTATAGTTTGAGAGAAAATCAATATTTGAAATGCATAGATAAATGCTTAATTCTAGTTTACTTAATTCCCTTTAAAGCATCTAGTTCACTAGTCCTGACTAATCCTGCTTTGCGCTAGGATGGCTACTAAGAGAATTAAAACGTTTCCTCAGAAAAATGGTTCATATATATCCGAGGATCTCTTCTGGTTATAAGCAGTGTCACATAACCATTAGTAACATGATCCAGTGGCGTGCTTGATGGATATGTTTGATTATTCAAAGCAAGGTCCTACTAGCTACTTCACCAGAAATCACGTTGCACTTTTAATCAGCTTAGTCAAGGGAATTAATTACGTAATTAACTGGAAATGCACGCGTAATATGGACCACAACAAAGAAGTCACAATCACGTGTGATGTCTAGGGGTGTGCATTCGATTTATCGATTCGATTTTGACCCTTATCATCGATTTGTACATATGCTTATCGTTATCGTTTCAATAAGGTTTCGTTTTTTTCGATTTTGAGTTATCGATTTTTGTGGCTTATCGATTCGTTTATCGATTACACCTATAAGAAAATTTGCGGGATTCCACGGAAAGTATATCGCTACACGCCTAACGAATATGGACCAAAAGAAGCTAAAATAAGACGAACACCGTTTATAACATAAAGATTGTGTCAACAAGCACATGCAACGAAACTAAAGTGAGGGATCAAATGTATGCCACCAACACTCCAACGGTATTAAAAAAAAAAGAGCGGGAGAGAGGGAGAAAGGTAAAAGCGGCGCTGAAGAATGGGTAGAGGGATTAATAGGGTTAAGGACTTAGGGTAAACGAAAGGTATTATAGAATAAGGGTATATTTGTCTTTTTAATATATCTTGTCGGTTTATCGATAAACCGATAATCGAAGAGGACAAAATCGAAATCAATAACTCGATAAGGAAAATTTTGAAATCAATAAATCGATAAATCGATAACAAATAATTGATTCGATTTATTGATATACCGATTCGAATGAACACCCCTAATGATGTTAATGATGTTAGTTTCGTGGTATCAAACAACATGAGATATGAAACAACTAGGTTTCGAATGAACGAACTGATATTGGGTTTAAGTTGTATACGCTAACGCATTAGGCTGTGTATTAAAAAATATATTTACACAATAGGTCATGTATAAGGTAACGAAAATTTCTATTATTGTGTGGATAACAATTGGTAACCTGATTAAACAAATAACTAACGACACAATATATAATAAATTAAATTACGTACATAGTTTTAAAATATTTACACCATTACTACTCCTATGTTGAGTTCTTTCGAGGCATCACAGTTACTTAAAAAAACATAACTATTTATCCTTATTTATCCATTTATTTTTCTATCCATCAAACTAATTATACTTTCAACCTATAATAATTTTTGTGGGAAATTTTTTCTTTATTCTCCAATTCTTTTTTATTTCTATGCCTTTTTTTTCTTTTCTCCTTTTCTTTTTTCTCGTTTTCTTCTTATTTTTTTCTTTTTTCCTTTTCTAATTTCATTTAACTTTTTTTTATATTATTTTTCTCTTCGTAATCTAATTTCATTTATTATTTTTTATTATTCTTTTTTTATACTATTACTAAAGAAATATCAAATTGTGTACCAATTAAATGTAGCTAATATAATAAAAAAAATATTAACTAACATATGATACCAGTATAATATATAGCTATACCAACGGGGTATACAATTGTATGTAAATAGTTAAAAAAAAATTTTGTTTTGAGTTTCAAAATAAGTAAAAATTGTGTGGGGTAGCCACTTTTTAAAGTGGTATTTATTTTTTATCCAGTATTTTAATGCTGAGCAAAAGTAGCTACTAATCTATTACAATTAATATGAAAAGATAATATTACCCTTTCCTCCCCAAACAGAAATACACCGATGCAGAGTAACAACGAGTGGAAATTTCAGAAGTATGGTCACTAGAGCAACAAGGGGAGATCATGCTATTGCATCTATATTACATGACTCCTAACGTAGTGCCACTTTGAAACTCTTATTTCAAGTGCTTTTTGTTTGTGACGCTACAAATGAGTCTGATTTATATTGGAATAGGATTTATTGGAATTGGCATTCAGTTGCACGTATCATGCGATTTTTGAACTGTTCCGCAATTACTGTGAAACAACTGGGTATGCTTCATTCATATGTACATCAATTTGAACAACATCATAAACGAGAAAAAACAGTAAAGAAAGTTAAATTAAAGGCAACATCAAGTTGGACAAATTCGATGGTCCTCTAGCGACATTTCCTCTTTCAATTTGTCATCATCCCAGTTTATTGGTCCATGCAATATAAAGAACAATCATCGTCTACATTGTCAAGCTGATCCAACAACAAACATCCAGAGTCTAATGTAATAAGGTTTATTTGCTTGCTCCTTGAATTTATTTTTAGATCTAAAAGTTGTGAAAATCAGAAAAAGAGTGATGAGTAAATAGAAAATGCAATTCCTTCCTAGAAGTTAATGACATGTAGTCCTGAAGTCCTAAAGTTAAATTCAAAAGTTAAGGACATGGTCCTGAACTTAGAGTTTCAAGTTCAAAAGTTAATGAAATATAGTCTTGAAGTCCTAAAGTTAAGTTTAATAGTTAAGGACACAAGTTCAAAAGTTAAAGACGGACTGTCCTTAACTTACAGTTACAAGTTCTAAAGTTAAAGACAGACAGTCCTTAACTTACAGTTACAAGTTTCAAAGTTAAGGACGGTTACAAGTTCAAAAGTTAAGGACAATAGGTCCTTAACTTTGATTTCCAAGTCCAAAAGTTAAGGACAGACAGTCCTTAACTTATAGTTACACGTTCAAAAGTTAAGGACAAGCAGTCTTTAACTTACATTTACAAGTTCAAAAGTTAAGGACAATAGATCCTTAACTTTGACTTACAAGTTCAAAAGTTAAGGACGCTTGGTCTTGAAGTTTGAGTTCCAAATTCAAAAGTTAAGGACATGTAGCCTTGATGTCCTGAACTTAGAGTTCCAAGTTCGAAAGTTAAGGACATGTAGTCCTGAAGTCCTCAATTTAGAGTTGCAAGTTCAAAAGTTAAGAACATGTAGTCCTGAAATCCTGAACTAAGAGTTACAAGTTCAAAAGTTAAGGACATGTAGTCGTGAAGTCCTAAAGTTAAGTACAAAAGTTAAGGAAATGAGCAAAAGAGTATTTTTGTCCGGACAGTTAAAGTTTATTGAAGCAGTGGCTAAAGACTCAAGACATTTTAAACAGTGGCTTAAAAGTAAATACATATGTTATTAATGGCCAACCGTGCACTTCCCCCTCAAAATAACCACAAACTCAACAAACCCAATTTATGAGTTTCAAAGCTTCAAGGTACTCCAACGGAAGATAAATATTTCGTAGAAGTCAGAAGTCTTGAAATTCAAGTCATAGAATAAATCAAAACGAAAAAAAGATTTGCATTTGCCCTCACGCTGGGTAAAAGCTTAAAGCAAATTAAAAGGGAAAAGGCAAGTGAATTTACGGGTGATAAGTATACTATTATGGTATATTGCATACTATTACAACATACTATTACAGTATATTGCATATTATTACAGTATATTATAACAATATATTGTATACTATAATAGTATACTTTGCAGTATAATATAATACTCCTATAGTATATTATATACTGTAGCGGTATACTGTTAGATAATTGTGTTTTTCTTCGATTATTAACAATATACCATTGCAGTATATTGTAAACTATAATAGTATACTGTTGCAGTATAGCTATATACTCCTACATCATATTGTATACTATAGCGGTATACTGTAGCTATGTTCTTCGATTTTCAGCTGAAAATTTCGATCTCAATCACCTCAAATCAGCTCCAAATGCTATCAAATTTCAGTATGAACTTCCAGAAGGTACTATAAATAATATTTAACAACACCCACTTTGATTCACTTTGAATCAAATAAGAAATCTTCAAAAAAGCACAAAATAGTTGGAAATTCATCGCAGGACTAATAGATCAAAAAGCATAGGCAATACTTCCTCGTGTCTTTCCCTCCCGAGTTCTTTGTAGAAATCTAGCACTCTAGCTTTGATATCTTTGCAAGGAAATTAGTTTTTCTATAAGCTTATGCGAGAAAATTATACGGTGGAATAATTGGTATTTGGTACTATGCAATTCCTTTTTAGTATCGGTGGACACGAGGGATAACTAGATAGTTGAAAGGTCTACAACTTCTGCAACAATCCAAACAAAGTAAATCATATAGTTGGATTTATTAATTTCAAAGAAGGTACTATGGGATTTTTGAAATAAAAGAAATGACCGCGTGAAATAGCGTTAACTGATGCATTGAATGAGGGGAATAAGCTAATGCATGGGTTGGGTAAATAGTTTGGACCGCATGGGTAGGAGAAGTAAATAATTTGGGCCTGATAAATAATTTAAAATTAATGAGTATAAAGTGAGATTTTCCCTTAATGATTTACCTGGTATATCTTGGTTTTTAAGTTTTTAAAAGTATCTTGATTTCTTTTTAACAATTTATTTGCAATTAGGGATACATTGAAATAAGCAGATAGTTGCACCCAAAATATCTCATATTTCTCTTCTTAATTAATGAGATCTGCTATTGACGATCACTTTATTATGGCATAAGAAACTGATAAACTCCGCTTTCAATCTTCCTTCAAATTACTTCAAGTTTTACATTTAACTCTTCCAAATCAATTTTAACTGAATTTCGAAACGCCCAACTGATTTTACTCACAATTTTTTAGAAATCTGTCATCGATGATGACTGTATAATATGAAAAAATCGATAAATTCAGTAACAATTTGGTACTATCATAAAGGTAATTGTACTAGACATCAATATAACACAATTAACAAGCTACAAATCGTTATAATTTCCTCTCACAAAAAATGAGTCATTAACGGTCATTGAAGTTTATCTCAAATCTTTAAAATGAAAAACAAATATATTCACAAACAAAAATCAATTTGATGGGAGCATCAAGAAAACCTGATATAGTTTCAAAATGTTGCAACACAAATAAATTCAAAAGCAGCAGACAAATATAATCAAGCTAAAATAAACAATTTCTTATACAACATAGAAGCAAATGAGAGGTGTGTTCATTACTAGTTAAAGTTTGTTGTTATGCTTCATACAACTTTCATACTATTTTCACACAACGTTGTACAACTTTCATACAACTCATGATACAACTCATTATACAACTTTTATACAAACTTGGTACATCTTTCAATGTGGGTTCACTGCTAGCTAGTTACAGTCCTCTCATGCTTCATACAACATCATTCAACTCTCATACAGTTTGCATACAACTTACATATAAATTATTGTTGGGATCGAAATAACATGGTGCATGCGAAAACTAACAATACAAAGTCTGGTGGACGATAAATCAGACGACAAAAGAAAAATATACTAAATTAAGCATAATAATTTATAATGGTTTGGTAAATTGATCTACGTATGATAAAACTAATATAAAAGAGGAAAAACTATCGAGAGAAAAATCTCTCCCTAAACACACTTTTTAATGACTACATTGTGAATATTTTTTTTGTGCTCTTGTGACAAGTAAAGATCCTTAATTTATAGATGTGCAAAACTTGTCTTCCAAAAAAAAAGGTAAGACATATTAAGGAGATTTAATACTTTTAGGAGTCTTAGTCTATTCCTTCAAGAAAGAGAGTCCTAATAGATTAAAAATTCAAGGAAAATCCTAACAATTATGTCATTGTATGTATTTTGTATGTCATTCGTATGTATTTATATATCGTGTGTTCTTCTTCATGTTCGAGTTTCAATTTGAAATTTCAACCAAAATCAACCCTAATCTTCATCAATTTCCATCAAAATTGAGATATAAACTAATAGGATATTTCAGTCATTTGCAAGAACACCCAATTCAAACAAATCACAATTTCGTAAAACCCGAATTTTGAATTCAAAAGTTTAAAACTTTTTAATAGTTGCCAATGACTGTCAATGAAGTTTACAGCTTTGTCATTGTTTCTTAATTATTATTATTATTGAACAAACAACAAATAATTGCTAAAAACTTTCAAATAATTAATGTGTATTTAAATGAATGCATTTTTATAAGCTCATCAATCTGGCAATTCACTCAACTATTTAAAATGATTGCATTGCATGAAATATGAAGATTCAAACAGCAATTGAAATTTTCATGATTTTAAAGAGAAATTTGAAGAAGAACATAAGGTTAGGTCTGAACATGAGAGGAGGGACTCTGTTATTTTATATTGGTTCACAAATTATAAATATAAATATGATATATAGTTAAGAAGAAACTTCTTTAAATTTTATAATTTAATATAGCTAGGTAAAAAGGAAAATATTTCATAGTCTAGCAAAAATGATTAATCACGTAGCAAAGATTACGAGCTTATTATGGTAAATGTTTTTAGCAGAAGGACTAGTCAAAATTAAAGATCTTTGTTCACCGCTTTTGCATGTTATAAAAAATGATTAATCACGTGTTAAAGATTACTAGCTTATTATGGTAATTTTTTCAAAAGAGAATAGCAATTTATGTCTTTGTCCACAGGGGCGGACCTACTGCATGGGGTACGGGTTTCTAGGAACCCAGTAGCTCTTGCGTAGACCCTGTATTTATATTAAGAAATTCACGAAATATTGGTAAATATCTT
The DNA here is from genome assembly GCA_026770625.1 of Nicotiana glauca. NCBI lineage: Eukaryota > Viridiplantae > Streptophyta > Magnoliopsida > Solanales > Solanaceae > Nicotiana > Nicotiana glauca. Next base: position 31,379 of record MU746795.1, read on the forward strand.
ACAGTGAACACAGTTATTATTGTATATTAATATAAAATTACGGCAGAAACTCATAAGTCTCAAATACAGGATCCGCATTTGTTTGTCCATTGAGCCTCAACCCTTAATTCCAAATCAACAAACACTAGAGGTACATTTTGAACCTAGTTTGGTAAATTTATGTCCATAAGTGAAATAGGATGGCTATGATGGCTCTCAAATCAAGTCAACAGTGAACCACCAAGCAAAATTTCACGAAAAATTATTTCTACTTTGAAAAATATTTATCATTTATTCATCCATTTTAATAGGCTCAGGTGGGCTTTTGAAGAAGTAAAATTAAAGTAAAAGCAAAAACTAGTGGGAAGAAATCATGGTACTATGGGATCAGATATTTGTCATCCAGCCTCTAACTTTGACATTTAAGATCTTCATATATGTAGTAGGTATCAATACACCTTGCCTTCTATTAGGTAAAAATATATTCGCATTGACCGTTTACATCAAATTAATGATATATATGTGCTTGCACATAATTTTTTTTACCTAATCATGATTAGTTAATATATATTTTACTTCACTAACTTAAATGTAGTTTGGTATAAATATTCGATAAGATTAACACTTACGTACTCTGCTCTACTCGTCCATACAAATTTGAAATTCCTCATTCTGTTTTTTAAGAGAAATCTATCATGTTACAAACAATTGTCAGAGTGAAATAATAGGTGTGCGGTAGGTACTATTCCACATCCATTAATTTAAAATTCTTAATCTGCCTCGCAAAATTATTATTCCATTCATTTTAAATTATTTGAAAATTTTGTAGTACGAAGATTAGTTAACTAATTTTCTACGTGAATTCGGATGTATAAATTAACAAGTAATTTTGTAGAAATTACGTAAAATTATTATAAGTTACAATAGTTAATAATTTAAAATATTTAAAAACTATGTGCAAAAATTATGATAGAGAAAAATCTTATTTGATTTCACAAATAATGTTAAGTTTATTCTTTTTGAAACGGAAAGAGTAATTGTTTGTTAGAGTGACATGCATTCTGGTATATCCATACAATCCAAATTTTCTTCAAGAGTAGATTCTGGCAACTTCTTGTAAACAGATTGTACAAGGATCCAAGTGGGTGAAGAAAACATGGATATTATCGCCCAGGGACATTTGCCGGTTAACAAAAAAAAAAAAAAAAAATAGAACTACGCACGTTGTAATCAATAATATACTCCAAAAAGTTCATGCTAATTTGGTCGGAATAAAATGTTTTCACATTTCAAGACTGAATGAGGTCGTGTAGCCTGAACCAAGAGAAAGATAAGGGCCCAATAATCCACACGAGTCAAAGCAAAATTTTATAAAATGTGAACTTTATATATGATAGAGTAAAAATGAAACGACGTCAAAATTGGCGTATAAATGCTAAATTGACATAATCAAGAACAAATAGAACTTGATGTGTTAATTGTCCCAGTTTGGTTGAGAAAAGATTATTCCTTTTTATGGTTTTGGGTAATGCAAATCTCATTAGATAAATTTTGAAGTTGATTTGAATTTAATGATTATTATTTTTAACATATTTGACCAATACTTTCTTTAGTTTAACTAATATTGGACTCCCATATTATGTGGCTCACGGGCGATGTAGAGTTCGGGCATCATGTTCATCTTAACCCAATATTTTTGACACGAGCATAAATTTGTGTATAAAAATTTATTAAAATTGCAATAAATGGTAGGTCTGAACTCAGAAATTTTAAAGTACAATGAGTTCAATACCAAACACCTTAAAAGTTGAACTCATAAAATCTAAATCTTGGATCCATCTCTGATAGCTCACGCTCTAAACATCTAGCTGGGGCATATAAGAGTTGTTAATTATTTTCACATTAATTGACTAATGAGATATTGTGTGTGGTTTTTTGGCAATCCATCCCTATATGATACAAACCGCTACATTCCGACTTTGGCTGATTCCTTATATTGCTTCAATCCATACATGGCTTTCTTCAATCTGCATATTTTATGTGACTCCCTTTTCGTTTCATATGCGGGTGCTATCTCTATATACCCCATGCAAGAAGGCATTTTTCACATCTAACTAATACAATGATCATGATCTTTGTGTAGCCAAGAAAAATAAGATACTAATAGAAATGACCTTTGCCTCTTGAAAGGGTCTCGCCATAGTCTATTCCTTTGATTTGTGTGAATCCTCTTGCCACTAATCTTGCTTTATATATATATATATATATATATATATATATATATATATATATATATATATTGTGCTTCCTTTTTTCTTTACTTTTTAAACCCATTTTTTCCAAGAAATGCACGTTAGCCTTGATTGAGTTGGTCAAAAAAGCTTTGGATTATTGTATGATATCTTGCTAAGTACAACAATAATTTGTTCTAAAGAGAGATGGAGCAATTAATTGGAAATCTACCGTGAAGACTGAAGACCCTACGTGGAAATATATGATGCTACAGAACTTAATTACCTAGATAAGTATATAGTGTAGTAATTTTATCACTTTCCTACTCTCATGACTTGTCATCTAATTAACTGGGTTGAACTATCATGTCACGACCCAAAATCCAACTAATCGTGACGGCACCTAACCCAACCCATTAGATAAGCCAATTAACAACAATCTAATTTAATTAGATTTACTGCGAAAAATAAATGATAGAATAAGTGAACCTTTATACATTTTTCAAGGATTATTAGTACAAATCACGAGCTTCTAAGATTTAAAATTTATAAAATTGGTATAGAATAAAATATATCATCTGTTTGAAATAAACGTGAATAGATTAATAATTCCGAAGCTACCAAGAACAAGAGACAGTTATGACCGGATCGCAGATACATTTTCAATGCCAACTCCCACCATACACAACAACATCAATATCCAAAATTTACACGCAAGGTGCAGAAGTGCATTAGGAGTACAACCGATCCCATGTACTCAGTAAGTATATTGTCTAACGTAGTCGAAGTGGTGACGAGGATTTTTAGTAAAAGAATACTCATTGTTATAACCTATGCAGTAGACTAACAATAAAAACAACTATGGAACATAATGAAAAATAATACAATAAAATAACTATGCGAGGCAGTAAATGATTACTAGGAGAAATCACATTAGTACATTCATAATTTTTCGGATGTGAGAAATATATTCAAGATATCACATAGAATGGCACGGTAACACCTTCGTGCATTTATCTCATTCAATTTATAACTTTCCTGGTGTGAGGAATATATTCAAGACATGAAATCGAATGGCACGATAACACCTTCGTGCACATACCTCATTCTCACCCAATATATGTTTATAGATCAAATTAATTGGCACGACAACACCCTTCATACATTTATCTCTTCCTTACTGAGCATACATATGACAGTACTGTGAGCACGTGATTTTTGCCCTATATGAGAAATACTCCCAAAAATTTAAAATAAAACAATTTTTCTTTGTGTGTAATTTTTAGATTTTTCGCGGTATTTTTGGATAATTATTTGTATTTGTCTGTACATATTTAATTTGTTAAAATTAATATAAAATACAAAATATGTCACATTTGCATCTAGGATATAATTCTACATTTAGGAGTAATTATGTTTGTTTTGCAAAAAAATAGAAAATCACAAAAAATATGTATTTTTGTATTTTTAGCATTTAATGTCCAAATTTTGCGATTTTATTTTAATTGATATTTAATTTTGTGTGATAATTATTCTTAGGATTTAACTAGTATTTTAAGATAATTTTTATTTTTATAATTTAATCTTAGCATTTTAGTTTTATTAATTAGTAGTAAAAAAAAAAATAGAGAAACAAATTCGGAATTGGGCCTCTTCCTAAATTTAAAATCTAGGCCCAAACATGTATATATATATGTGTGTGTGTGTATATCTATATATCTTAGGATACATATAATTATTTTTACCGTATTTGAATTTTTCACTCTATGTATTTTAGCTTTTATTTCATTTTTTTATATATCAGATAAAAATATAAATTTTAAAAGTTTAATTATTACTATTAATATTATTATTATTATTATTATTATTTTTAATTTTTTTTAAAATAAATAAATAAATAAATAAATAATCCGAAAATATTTTTTTATATTTTTTATTTTCGGTTGGTTTTAAATAATTAAAAAAGAAAAGAAAGTTGGAATTAAAAAATAAAAGTTAAAAGTGGCTGAAA
>MU746802.1:5674-41412 GCA_026770625.1 Nicotiana glauca
AGCGAGTGGTACGCCTACCACGTGATATTATGAAATGGGAGCGGGTGGTACGCCTACCATGTGATATTGTAAAATGGGAGCGAGTGGTACGCCTACGACGTGATATTATTAAATGGGATCGAGTGGTACGCCTACCACGTGATATTTTGAGAAATGGGATCGAGTTGCACGCCTGCAACGAGAGGAAATTGAAACAAGTGAAAGTAGTTTGTTTTCCCTTATTCTGTGTCAGAAGAAATCAGATGTAGTTTCCTTGTTATTCTTGATATTCCGTTTTATCTGCTACCCCATAAGCATGTTCCCCTCTCAGTTTTAATTGTTTACTTTCCGTTATTATTTTATTGTACTTGTATATATATCTGCACAGGTTTATCTGGTAGTCTGGTCTAGCCTCGTCACTGCTTCGTCGGGGTTAGGCTAGGCACTTACCAGCACATGGGGTCGGTTGTGCTGATGCTACACTCTGTGCATCTTTTAGCACAGATCCAGGTGGTGGAGCAGCATTTGAGTAGCAGTAGCATTCTGGGAGTGAGCTTCCAGTCCAGGGACATTCGAGGTAGCCTTGCTGACGTCCGCAGGCCCGTAGTCCTTTCTATTTTATTCAGTTTGTTATCATTTGTACCGAAGTAGATGACGTTCGTGAGTATTGTGACACCAGTCTTGGGTAGAGGATTTGTTAAACTTTCGCATTTCTTTCAGTTAACTATGTTTGAGACTTCCGCTTTATTATTAAATATTTCATTATTTCTGATATCGTCGTGGTTCGTTAAAAGAGGTAATCGATAATTGGCTTGCCTAGCTCCCATTAGTAGGCACCATCACGACTCCCGAGGGTGGGAAATCCGGATCGTGACAATTTTTCTATCAAATGCATGCTTGCATGACCAAGTTTCCTATGCCATAACCAAGGATCATCAGATATGGATGTTAAACAGATATGACCATCTATATTTTCAAAATCGTCAAGAATATAAACATTTCCATATTTTTTACCTGGGAGGATTATTTTACCTGTCTCATCTTCAATAGCACAGCCTGTTTTCTTAAAATTTACTTCATACCGTGAGTCACATAGCTGACTTATAATCAGAAGATTGTAGTTAAGTTCATCGACGAGATAGACCTAAGTGATATCACAATTGTTATTGAAAGGAATCGTTCCAGTATCGATTATTTTTCCTTTTGAGTCATCACCAAACTTAACGCTTCCTCCATCTATTTTTGTAACTTCCTTGAATATGTTTTTATCACCTGTCATGTGACTAGAACACGCACTATCTAAATACCATCTTCCTTTGCGGCTTCTCCTGTGGTGTTCCCGCAAAACATAGTGATTACTTTATTTTAGGTACCCAAGATTGCTTGGGTCCTGGTGGGTTTGTACTACTAGGTTAAGAATTATTTTTGAGTTTCCAAATTCATCCTAAAATATTTGACTTACGCAAACGGCAAAAAGAATATTTATGACCATTTTTATTACAGTAGTGACACATAACTCCTGACCCATTTTTAGGTCTTTCATTAGTGTTAGTACTAGTGGACTCTATTCTTACTGGTCCTTCTTCAGTTGACTTGTAAGTCCCCTGGTTTGACCTGATAGAACTATGACTAGTAGATTTGCATATGCCATTGAGTTGCATTTGCAATTCCTCAGACTCTTCTTGAAGTACTTCTTTTTCGATTTCACATACTTCATGTTTAAGCTTCCAGTCTTTTATTTCTTTATTGAGTCTCTTAAGCTCATTTATCATTTTTAATACTCTTTCAAAGTTAGATCAAGAATATCCTGCAATTTATTGCATCTTTTACAGTTATAAGATCTTACCTCACTTGTTTCACCTCGTGTCATGAAACAGTTCTCATTGTTGTCTTTACATTTGTCGTCTGGAGTGTCCTCGTCTATACAGCATCCTCAAGATTTGTTCATATCGTTTTCCAGAATCATCATGAAGTAAATATTTTCTATCTCCTCTTGTTCTGAACCGTCTTCATCACTCCAACTTCCAAATGATTTGTTCTTGTTAAAGCCTCTAGAGATTTTCCTTTTCAGATCTGGGTACTCGGCTTGAATGTGTCCAAACCTTCCACACTCATAGCATTTCCCATCATTCTTATCGTGTTCGTTATATTGCCTGGATCGCCTAGGTGGAATCCTTCCTCTCCTCGTGTTCCTGGATCTTCTCATTAAACCATCCTTGTTTCTTGACATCATAGCAATCTCCTCTTGAAGAGCTTCAGGATTATCATCGGTATCATTTTCAGCTATTTCAGTTGTGGCCTTGAATGCGACTGTTTTTTCTTTTTTTCTTGGTTGATTTTCTTAAGATGTGTCTTTTCAAAGGCTATGAGTTCTCCTCGAAGTTCGTCATAAGATAACTTATTCAGATCTTGAGATTCAAGTGTGACTACTTTAGTCTGCCAAGTAGTTGGTAGGCTTCTAAGAATCTTTCTAACTTGATCACCACTTGAATATGGTTTGCCGAAGGCTTTTAGATCGCTAATTATTTTACTGAATCTGGAAAACATCTCTTCAATAGACTCTCCTTCTTTCATTTGGAAGAGTTCGTAATCGTGAACCAACATGTTGATATGTGTTTCCTTTACCTTGTTGGTTCCTTCGTATGTAACCTCAAGCTTGTCCCACATCTCTTTGATTGTGTCACAACTGGAGATTTTCTCATACTCTTCACCACTTATAGCATAATAAAGCAAGTTTTTCACCTTATTATTGACTTGTACCATTGCCATTTGCTCATCTGTATATGAATCTATATCTTCAGGATTAGCAAGTGGTTGAGCGGCAGCCGGCAGAGGATAGTTCCCCTTTTTGATAACTCTCCATACTTTAACGTCATATGCTTTGGCATATATTTCCATACGCACTTTCCAGTGGAAGAAATGTTGTACATTGAAGTATTGTGGCCTTACTTGCGAAGTTCCTTCCTGAAAGAGTGCTCATATGATAACTTGATTTGCCATGATCTTTTCTCACGAGCTGTTAAGCAAAAGAAAGTGTGAGCCTTGCTCTGATACCAATTGAAAGTACAAGAGGGAGGTGAATTATTTATTTTTAAATTTAATTGCTATTAGTTGACTAGTTTTTCAATTGGTCGACTAGATGTAATAACTTGATAACAGTAACGACAGCATGTAAGATGCTGAAATTAAATGCAGAAATTAAAGACACCAGAATTTTTATACTGGTTCTGATTCAATGTGAATCCTAGTCCAGTCCCCTAGGGTTGCAAGGGAGTTCTTTTCGGTGAATGAGTTTCTTCGAGTACACAGAGAATGGTGTGATCTACACTGATAGCTCGGTTTCTATATCACTCGTTTCTTTTGATACAATGTCTCACCAGTGTTGTTCTCTCTTTCTTCTCTAACTTGTTACACAGCAGGTCTTAGTAGAGCTACAATGTTTATTTGCAGTAGAACAAAGAGAGGGTGTTTGGTTCGATCAAAGTATATGTGCTAAGGTGTGAATTACAAGTTTAAATACTTTGAGAGAGGCTTGAATTCTGGAGAGATTTTCCAACCCAAGAGATTTGATCCTTGGAAAAGATTGATTATTTTCAAGAATAAAGTTATTCCACAACGGCTCTAACTGACGAGAGGCTTTAAAGATTTTCCCTTGTGCGCGATCCCGGAATCTTGATCCTTCCAGATTTAGATACTTGATTGAATATTCTGCAAGATCTTCGATATACTTGATTTATTTGATTCCTTCAATTTAGCCTTTATTGATTCCGTCAGTATCAATTTCTTCATTTAATCACGTCTGCTTTCATTAATTGCCTCTGATTGATTCCATCAATCTTGTATGCAAATCCATGCGTTCCTTAATCAATGTTGATTGATTTATTCAATCTTGAATGCTATCCATGAGTTTCTATAAAAAGAGAAAATATATTATTTTTATTATTAAAATCATATCTAACAAATAATAGTAGAAAATATAAGCTAAGAATGTATATTAGAAATAAAGCTTATGCAGTCCTCCACAACCCTTAAGTTGCATATACATATGATCTCTCTTGCCAGACTTCTACTGTCTCCAAGGCCGGCTGAAGGGTAAGGCAGCCCAAGCAGTGGCTTTAGGCCCCCAAATTTTGGGGCCCCATTTTTCATTGGTTGTAATTTTGGAAATTAATCTTTTATACAAAAAATTATTTATTTTAAGGTTAAAAACTATAATTTTTTAATACAAAAAAATGAGAAAATTTTAGTTTGTTACTGATGTTGATTGTTGAGATTTGACTAACCCGAAGCGTATGAAAATATCTTTACTTATTTATTTAGTAGATAAAAATTGAGATTACTAGATAATAAAAATTTAAAAAATATTGACTTATTCTCGATTAAAACATACTAGTCACTCTGACATGAGACTTATTTTTTAAATTATATAGTGTTGAAGGAAGTATTACAAATAGAAGATAAGACTCTAATCGATATACTTAATAAGATAACAAGACTTTATTTTTTACCCAAATATATACATTCTTTATAGAATAATATCACTTTAACAGTTGCATCCCAAGAAAGAAGTTTTTTCAAATTAAAATTGATAAAACCTTGTATAGAATCAACAATGTCTCACGAGAAGCTAAATGGATAGGAATAGCGATATTATCAGTTGAAAACGAATTATTAGAATAACTCAATTATAAGAAAATTTTAACAATTTTGCATCTAAAGAAGTTGGAGAAATAAACTTCAAATAAATAAATATATATATATATAAAAATTAAGGGCCTCTTATTAAAATTTTGCTTGAGGCTACCAACAATGTTGAGCCGCCCCTGACTGTCTCTTGCGACACTTACAAATATTCGACAAATGTGATAACGCAATAAATATTATATCACTTATTCATGGTTAAGAGGGGTTGCTCTGATGATAAGCAACCCCCTCTTCCAACCGAGAGGTTGTGAGTTCGACTTTCCCCAAGAGCAAGGTGGGAAGTTCTTGGAGGGAAGGATGTCGGGGGTCTATTTGGAAACAGCCTCTCTATCCCAGGGTAGGGGTAAGGTCTGCGTACACACTACCCTCTCTAGACCTAACTAAGTGAGATTATACTGGATTGTTGTTGTTGTTGTTATTCATGGTTAATTAGTATTAGTACAATAAATTGATGTAATCTGGTATAAACAAAAGTGCAAATAAACCAATTCGCATGTTTAGGTATGTCGAATTTGCTTTTGTTTTTTTTTTAAAATGTATATTAAAAAAATCCAGATAATACTTTAATTTAGTGGTGCTTGGAAATGGTTTTTCTTTTCACATAATTAATGAGGAAGTACAGAAGAATCAACTGGACAATGATTGCAAAGCAATGACTTCTTAAATTTTAATTCATGTCAAGTGATTAAAAAGTCGTCTCCAATAGGACCAAGAGCAGATGAAATGGACTTTTTGCTCACAAAAGAACCGCTATATATAGAAGAAAAAAGTATATATTTTATATGTCACATACTCTAACATTAACAATAATACAAGTGGATTGGATGTATGAGATCTTCACCCTTAACTAAAAATTGAGTTCGAGCTTTAGAATTTTAAAAATGAAAAAAAATATTAGTAAAGAGTATTTCCTCATGAACCTTATACGACGTGAATTTAAATTAATCGGATCAGTAGGTTTTAGATAGGAATATAAAAGAACAAACATATGACAAACATTGCAATGTATATTAGTACCATAAAGATTGGATCGACATATTTATTTTAAATTTTTGGAACCAAAGTCAAAAAAAGAATATTTTTGCAGTCACTTTCAGATAAATGGCACGCACACAACGAGTCTTTGATATGATGAGTAAACGCCAATCCCCAATATTGAAAAATGAAAATAAATCAATTTTTGTGACTGCTTTGAGTTCAAAATCAAATTTTGGACATGTCTGGTAAGGTTTGCAACTTGGGATAAATAGTGGGATGCTGGAAAATATGGCAAATTTAAGAAAATATAAAAACCTAGTCTTGCGCTGAGTTTTCTTCTTCTTTTTGGTGGGTAGGTAAAGATTCTCAAGTATTTATCAAATCACAACTAGTGGAATGACTTCAAAATTCAAAAACATCGGCTGTTAGATTGGAGTTACTACTCCTACTTTTTGTCCTCTCTTTGTATTTTTTCTTTCTTATGATAACACAATAATGGTTTTCGACCAATTTGTACGCACTTCGATTATATCCACTAATAAATATAAATAATAAAGTATGAGTTCAACCTCCCCCAATATTTTTAACATGTAAATTATTTTCACACTATTCTTCCACTTTTTCATAGTACCGAGCCTTGCGTGTTATTGTTATCGTTTTTTATTTATTTTCTGGTACTTATAATGATGTTATTATTTCTATTGTTGTACTCATATAATGTCTTTTCCATATCCTTGAGCTGAAGATCTATCGGAAACAGTCTCTCTACCCCTTGGGGTAGGAGTAAGGTCTGCGTACACTCTACCCTCCCCGGCCTCACTTGTGAAATTTTACTAGGTTGTTGTTGTATATAAAATTATTAAAATTTAAATAAATATTATATTTTGAATGCACATTCTAGATTTACAACGGGTTCAAAGGTAAGAACATAATATTGAATTCGTCACGTTTAAATTTCAGACGATATCTATTACCTACCATTCATTATTGTAGGTACCGAGTAAATTCTACACGCCAGACTTAGATAGGCGAGAGGAAATTACCTAGTATTTTTATAGTTGAATTTAAACGATGTTCCATAGTTTTTATCTTAATTGATCACTAGGTCATGATAGATTTACACGCATTTTTAAAATTTTAAAAAAAAAATCTAGAAGAAGTTTCTACATCTAATGAGCGACTTGAATAGAATTAAGATTTGGTCCAGAAAGACCGCAAAGACTTACTGTGTAACATTCTTGGTTTCTAAACTCTGAATTATGATTACTGACCAAGAATAGGAAGCTGCCCTGATGACCCGCTTTGGAAAAAGAGAATGGAGAGTCTACCCAAAATGAAATAAAATAATTATTAAAAAAACACGATGCAAGAATATTTTGTCAGTCTGAGTTTTGGAGTACAGTAAACTAAATCTAGAATTTCGAATAGACAAGGAATATTAGTAGACCGTGGAAAAATCTTTGTAAGAGCGCTTCCCCTCCAATGAGTCCTTTTCGTCGCGAATTCGAATATAGTCGAGCTTTAATGCGAGTACTAATGGGAAACAAAAAGAAAGACTATGGAAAAGGAAGGATATTGATATTGTTCAAACATATATTAGTAGGATATTTTCTTACATTAATTTGTTTAGAATACTAAATATGTTTAGTCTTTATATTTTAAGTTTTGATTATCCTAAAATAAATATGACTCACCTTCCGAAACGGAAAACTATTTGTATCCACTTATTAATACTTCTACATTATTCTATTATAAGAAAAATGACAATCCACTTTTAATATTCACTTTCTTAAGAAAGTTACATTTATCCCCACTTTTAAACCCCAGTTTATTTGAATGTTACAAAACTCTCACTTTTATTTTAATAGTGAGATTTAAACAAAACAGGTACACCTAAACAACAATTAAGTCGTTGAATCTCATGACTCACCTACATCTAAATTGTGATTTGCGTCTTAATCTCACTTTTTGATTTTTCTTTAATCTCTTAAGTTCTATATCCTTTTTTTCTTTTTCTTGTTTTGTAGTGATGGCTGTCTTCTTTTTTTCATTATTAACATATTACTTTTTAAAGGTAAAAAAATACAAAAGTAACAACATAAACCATGTTGACACAAGACAGGTGGCATAACCAATTTAAGTAAATCCACCACTAATAGTAAGGTGAGGAAAACTGATGTGAAAACTGAAAAGGTTAGAGTAATCATATTCATACTAAACTAATCAAACTTCCTTTTCCTCCCCCTAATTTCAACATACTTGAGCAAAACATGTTCACGTTTCCCCTTTTTTTTTTGGAACCCCAGGAAAACCCGCAGCCGCTACAACATCTGTCCTTCGGGTGAGCACTCTGTGGTGAGTACTCTGTGCGCACTGGATAAATCCCCCACTGTGTAATAGCCTGCAAACCACACAGGGGATGTAAACCGCATTAGACAAGCCCCGTGCGACAGGCTCAGACCCAGAAGGCATTGAGGGGGGATCGAACCCGCGTCTCCCGTGTGGAAAACTCACTCCAAACCCACTGGGCCGTCCTTTCGGGACACGTTTCCCGTTTTTAAATCTCCAAAATTAGTGGGATTTGATTAGCAATTTTGTCAATATCAAAGGTTATTATTATGCCGTGAATATAAACGCAGCTGCCTTCCATAACTTTTCTTATTCAATTTCATACCATCCATAGTTTGAAAAACTTTAAAACAAACTATATTATATCATTAGTAGTTTAGTTGAACAAGTGTGAGACTAACTCCATTTGAGAAGTGAAACAAATTGTTACGTTGCTTGTTTAATTATTTATACCAACATATCAATTTACCATGATTAAGTGAATTAATAAGGTGAGAATGCATATTAATGAATCAATGTTAAACAAAATAAGTTAAATTTGCAACCACATGTCATGCATTTATTAATGTTGTGTAAACACCGAGTGCAGCTAAAATTTTATCTCCACGCACACACTTTACACTTCAAAATATTCTTTTAACTTCAAATTCACATGCCTAGGCAGACAAAGAACAGACCAGTCTAAGTTATTATATTGATACAAAAGCGTCTCATCAACAGTAGAAAAAAACACATACAATAATGAGACCTAGCTATCACTAAACATTCCCCTACCCCCATTTGTTTGCATAGACAAACTTAATACAGAATGAGCTATGAAAGAATGATTTACATTGACGCTCAATTCGCACCAACCAAACAATTTGAACCTATTTGTGACGCAGTCACACAACTAAAGCTGACAGAGGCAGAGACGGAACCAGGATTTAAAACTTATGGGTTCGGAATTGTAATCCTTTTAAGTTTCTAAATTAACAAATTGTGCATATTCAATGAATTTTTTAAGACAAATGCATGGTTTGAACAAAAGTTACTGGGTTCGGCCAAACCCTCATCCTGCACTCTTATCTCCGCCCCTGACCAGAGGTGAAGGGCTTGGAACAACCTTGTTGGGGAGAGTACCGCGTATTAGGAGGCTTTCTGTTTTGTTTATTCTCATGATCCAACTCATCGCAACGATCTGCAACGTGCTCTGAGAAACGCAGGTTCTTGAAACAGAGTTCACACAAACATTATGTCTTGTGATTTCCTGTCAGTATTTTGTCAGTTGAGATTTACAGCCTGCAGTTTTATTCTTTACTTTGGAATAGCCTTAAATTACTCTTCTTTCACCAAAGACAATACTGGAACCCCTTTGGTTGAAAAACTAGAACATTTCACCCGCAGCTCATCACCAACCTCAAAGTCCCTCTTCGCACCAGGCTGCACCGCATATTCAGCAGTTAAAACAAGAAATATCTCATTGAACATCTAAAAGTGGTGGAGGAATGCAAAATAAAACCTACTGGGACCATCCAAATATTTGTTATGGCTTTTGTGAATATCAGATGGCTAAACAAGGAAAAGAGGGGAAGCAAGCAATGCTCACCAATAGAAACATAAAATTAAGAAAATATAGCAAATATTTTGACCTCAACTTGCAAATAAGGCATTTCACATAAAGCAGAGTTGCTGTAGAAAGTTCAAAACAATAGAGAAACTTTAAGACAGTAAGGTCAAACATACCTCAAAACGATACATTCCCCGAATTCCACCACCCAAATCAAGCACCAAACCGAGGGCACGAATTTGATGCACCTTTGCTGTTACTTTCATACCAAGCTTTAGTTTATTTGCAGTCATAGGGGTCTCAGTCGTAGCATCATTCTTATCTGACCCAATTTTAGAATGCAGGCCTACTTCAGAAGTATGTTTCTGCTCACTTTCATCATCACTTAGCAGGTCAAGAATAGCATTCTTTCCTCTTTTGGACTTGGCATTTCTTGGAGAAAAACTAGATTCTAAAAAAGACGATGACATCTTTGTTTTCTGATCAGATTTAGAAGCACTTTTAGATCCATTATCACCTTTTGAATTAAGACCAGCACTTTTTTCCTCCTCATCACACTCGGCAGCACTTCGGATTAGAACTGCTGGTGTAGCTGACTTTACAGTTGATTCACTAGTTTCAGGTCCCGCATTAGCAACTTCTTTTTCTTGCTCATTGTATACATCCTCAATGGCAGCCCAAACATTAACCTCTGGACTAGTAGGAGGAACAGGTTCATCAACAGAAATGTCTCTCTTGGATTTAGGTCTAGGCAGAGTAGCTTTTAGTGATAACTTAATATTACCGCGAACGTCCTGCCCTATACACATTAAAGAAAGTTGCTTTCCCACAGATACCACATCTGAAACTCGGGAAACCTAATAGTAAAAAGACACAAATTAATCACAAAACAATAACATGTCAGGAGTAGTCAATCTAGCCTAAACCTTCATGCCCCTGACCTTGTTTCTCGAGTACAACAAGGACAGTATAAACTATTCAACTTATGTTTTTACCGTAGCTTAACAAACTATAATTATGCATGACTTACACAATTTTTACGTATATAGACATTACATTTGCTGAATGAAACAATTTGTGAGGAACCACGGCAGACTGCAAGCAATATATATTCTAGTTAATTTCATCTATTCAAAGAAAAATAATAAACTTGTGAATGAAATACTATCTCAGAAGGTCATGATTATTTTCTGCAAATAGTCTCAATCTCTAGTCGCATAGTAGGAGAGAGCTATTAGTACGGTAATATCTACTTTGTAGAGTGGGAACTATTACTGAGCAAATAACTTTTAAACTGCTAAGATACTTCTTTTTTTTCCAACTGCTAAGATACTTGACACTACAAAATTTTGATCCATTACCCTCAAAGAGTAGTCATCACCCAAAATAAAAAGAAACATAGGCTCACTATGGTCCTTCCAAAATAAATTAATAATTTTGCAGGTTACTAAGTTACCAGTACAAAGTGTTAATTTCAACCCAAAAATCTGTAAACCAACATGACTGAACTTGTGTAACTCATCCTTGACATATGAGAGAGAGAGGGAGGGAGAGAACCTACCGGTTCGTGTGACAATTCTGAAATATGTAAGAGGCCTTGTTGTCCACCATTGAACTCCACAAAGGCACCATATTCTTTAACAGATGTAACAATACCTTTATATATGCCTCCAATCTCAATTTCACGCCCAATAATGAAATCAACCTGTCAGAAATAAATTACAAAGGATGAAATTAGTTGGGTCAGAAACTTTTCAAGGATTGTGAAGCCAAAGGAAAGTGAAAAACAAGGTTTTGAAACATCTATAGGACATGGGAAACTTTCACGACAAACCTTTCTATTACTAATTCACCATCCTATCTTAGCTGTTCTACTTACTTCAGCTACAAGATTGTGCTCAATCTCTAAGTAACAAATTACAAGCTAAAACCAGAGGCAGTTTTTTCTCTAAATGAACATGCAGTTGGCCAAACAAATCACCTTCTCCTGTACTTTCTCCATCACTGACTGATTTTTTGCAACTATGGTAAGTGTTCCATCACTAACCGAGATCCGTGCACCTACATTATGAGTCAGCAAGGAGAAATCAATACAAATCTTAAAAGTGATAAAGGAATCAGCTGGAGAAGTTAACAATGAAAGCTGTAGCTTGGAAAGAACACAATCACAAAGTGTTTACATATGCAAATGCAATGTCATAAGACATGCATTATATGTCTCTACGTGTGTGTCTTTGTGTGTGTATCCATTGAAACTTAACAAGGCAAAGTGATAATGTGGATAAGCAATATGAAGTAAAGAAAAGCTAGTTCACATTCAGTTCGTTAAAGCCAAAATTAATATTTCCGCAACAAGTTTGAAGGGAAGAAAATTCTACTTAAAAAGTCAAGCACACTATTAATAATAGAACTATATCAATGCTCATAAGCAAGAGAGGCAGGATGAAACATATTATTAGCCAAATCCTCGTGTTAAAGATCACCCAAAAATCAAAATAACCAGGTAAAGATAACAGACAACTCTAATGCAAACTGTTGCCTGCACCTGTTTCTTCTTCAATTTTCCTCTTCAAAGCACCAACAGGACCAATCAAGCGACGAAGGGCGTCATTGCTGTATTTTAACGTAACTGTATTGAAGCAGTCATCAAAATATTAGCAAAAGAGACATGTCAAATGAAGTGGAAACAAAGAGTTTAGACAAATCCAAGATCAATGATGTGGAAGAAGCAACTTACCTAGCCGAGGAGAATATCTGTCATCCTGAATACGTGGAGCACTTATCTCGCGCTCCATATGCTCAAGGATTTGAAGCCTCCCTTTAAGTGCGGGATCTAGACACTCGCATACGATATCCAAAGGAATTCCAGCAGGTTTTATATCTAATTGTATTGCGGTTATTCCAGTACGGGTACCAGCAATTTTAAAATCTATGTCACCCAGATGATCTTCCAGACCCTAGAAAGTTACTTAATCAAGTAAGTAAAACTCACATCAAACTTAAGAGAAAGATGGAGACCAGCCTTAGCCAAAAGAAAAGTAGGATCCAACTTAAACCAATAAGTGAGAGGAAGAGCAGTAATGTAAACTACATAAGTGGTGATCAGATAAGTAAAGCCTTGAAGCTGATAACTCTGTCTAAAAAAGTTGCAGTTTCCATGGCCTCAAGGTTTTATGAGCATATAGTTCTGGCACGAAAGTAAAATCTAACCACAGTGCAAGTAACACATTGGTAGAAAGACAAGGTTGGACTGGAGCTTCAGCAAGTCAAAGGGCTGCATAAACACACAAGACCAAGCTAGAACGCGAAACAAATGGAGAAGCGCAACAGTGCACTCCACAATCTGCATTTCTACCAAAAGAAAGAAGAGCAGCACTTCGCGTACGAATTTGGTGAAATCCAAGAGGAAATGAAAGGTCACAATAAAAAATCCAGAGTTTCATATTACAAGCATTAAGCAATCAAGGGAGTGTTGGTTGAATAGTAGATACAAATCTTAAAACCTTGTCCTTCAGTGACCGGATGATTTCACAACTTTAAAGCACATACCCACAGTGACCAAATAAATCGGTCTTACTCCAGAGGCCGATATTTGATATGGAGCAATGTTGAGTTACTATTTGAATTGCAGGTAACTATCTTCACAAAAAGGTCCTAAATCCTATAACATCTATTTTGACTAGGAAACAAGGTAAATTTTACGATCTAGCTTACAGAATGTATACCAAATCTTATTTGTTTGTTTATTTGCCCCTTTGAGGATATTCACTAAAAATAGTTTGTTTCTTTAACGCTTTGTTAGAAATCTTACTATTTAATAAATGCTTCCTTTTCCCATCTGTTTGTCCCCTTCACTGAACTTCACAGAGCTAAGGCAAACATGCAAAAAGATTGAAACACAGTCCTCACCAGAATATCAGTTAATATACAATAATCCTTGATTTCACCAGTTGATGGGTCAACTTCACTAACAAGCCCCACTGACAAACCTGCTACATGCTCTCTTAGTGGAATGCCAGAATCCATCAAAGCCATGCTGCCTGCATCAACCAAACAAACAGCAATCATGACATTTGCATTCTGAACTATAACTTAAAAGACATCTTTCGATCAGAGAATCAGAGAACTCTGCTGGGTATTTGTCCACTCAGAATTTCATCATCAATATTGCAAAATGGAAGTGTGAAAATGTCTGACTGATATTGAGATCAAGCAAATTGAGAAATTACCTCCGCACACAGTTGCCATAGATGTTGAGCCATCAGATGCCATGACTTCAGAATTGATACGGACTGTGTATGGAAAATCATCTTCAGGAGGCAATACGGCAAGAAGAGCCTTTTCAGCAAGAGTGCCTGCAGAAGATTAAACATCCAGTATCAAGAAATGATTGTCACACATTACCCAGGTGATGCTATCATAAAAAAAGTAACATGAACATAAATTTGATGAAGAGCAGATTTATCATCAAATGGTTGCCCAACGTCAAAATTAAATTGGGTGATTATGAACAAAATCATAATTCTAAATACTGGTTCCTGACCATGCGCAAAAATGTCTATAAGCTAGCTACATGACAAGGCTCATCACATACGAGGCCACAAGAATTTGTGACCAAAGAGTTAGATCGCCTTTTGAGCTAAGCATCATCAAGCATGATTTCGGAAAGGAGCAAGGTAGGTAAGTATGGTCTTCAACAATTTCGCTTTCGCCTTTTATATTTTTTGGAGTTCGCCGAAAATGAACAGAACGATCAAAAAACCCAAAAGGTGATCAAGTGGAGAGAGATTCCAAAACTAGAACAAGTTACACCAGATAATTTAAGTATATCTTAATCAAACATATAATAACAATGCATGCAACCCTTCCCCCTACTTTAGGATCTTGAATGAGAGAGAAGAATAGGATCTTCTCTCCTTTTTCCTTCAACCAGTATTTGGTTTTTACATGAAATAAGGAAACAACAATAAACAAGAAAAAATAAGGCTAGTAGGAAAAGGGAAGAGTGTACATCATTAACATCTCTCTTCCCTCGTGGTCTTGTAGATACATAACGGCATAACCATTTCCACATATTGAGGTTGATTATAGCTGCAAATTGACATTCTAGTATTAAGGTCCATCTACAGCTTTCACTAACCTCAGGAGCAGAACATATTATAAACCTGAGAACCAAATAGCTTACCGCGACCATATTATACACCTGAGAACCAAAGAGCTTACCATGACCAACTTCACGCCTATTCAGGCCAGCTCGCTTGCCAACTTCATTCGTACAAAACGGTGGAAAACTATAATGAAGCATGAATCGCTTGCTTGAAGGACCGACCAGCGAATCCAGACGTTGAGCATCCCCAGGGGCTCCAAGGGTAACAGTGCAAAGGACCTGTATAAATATCACATTAGGGAAAATGAATGGCAACAAGATTGCATATTTGCATGTGACAATAACCCTAACTCATAATGCATCCTGTGTCTTTAGTGAAAAATGAACATACTAACCTGAGTATCCCCTCTTGAAAAGAGTGCAGACCCATGCAGTACAGGTAAATTACCAGCTTCACAGTACAAAGGCCGAACTTCATCAAGACGCCTTCCATCCACTCTAAGACCTTCTGAAATGATCCTTCTGCGAACAACCTGATGTTGTCAGAAACTTGAGGATGTTACCGTCACGAAGTGGTATTAAAGTCAGAGCTTAAGCGGTTAGTAAGATGTACAAAGAAGCCCAAACAAATATTCCTCAAAATGCAGTGGCAGTTTGGTTCAAGGGATTAGGTTGTTATCCCGGTATAAATTTTGGGATAAAATTTATCCCGTCGTTGGTTGAAAGTATTAGCTAACATCAGCATTATTTTTATACCAAAACCTTGGTATAATTATCCCATATACTAGGTGGGATCATTATCCAGGATAATCCTGGGATATGCTGGTGTTAAACCAAACGTAACTGAAGTATTCTAGTCTTTTTTTAAGAATATGACCATGTTTGCTAATGGACTTATAATCCAAAAGACATGCAACCTACTATCAACCTATTATTAGGCGAACACATTATTTTGAGAAAGATCAAATGTGTGAGGAGAAGGCCAATCATTGAACACGTGTTCCTCTGCAATCAACAACAGAAAGAAGAAACAAAATTCTGCTGTCCATTGAAGATGTAAAAATAAAACCTCGCAATTGAAAGCACAAAAGATAAACTTCAGCCCCTACAAGCATACCTTCTTCCTCACTGTATCAACTGTCTTTGGTAGAATTTTTAAGCCTTCTTCATCACCTTCTTCCTCAAGGGCTCTTTTAACATCCTGTGTGATTTTTTCTAAAGCTTCTCCACGCTCAAACTGAATAACAATGGGAAACATAATATTTAATGAGATGGAAATGTCGTCCCTGCTGCCATTACCAATAGATATATAGCATGAATGAAAAACAGTGAATTCCCCAAATTCATCTTGTAGTATGAAAATACGAACCTTTCCGTAAGTAGGATCTGTAAAAACAGCTTCTATAGGTTCTTTGGCCAGATTCTCAATTTTCTCAAATGTTCTTTCAGATACCATAGACAGCTTATACTCTTTCTTCTGCTTACCAGCTTTAGCTGCGAGTCTAATTTGAGGGTCAAGATACTTAACAGCCTGAATATTCAAAAATCAGCATTACTGGTTTGGAGTAATGGTGCAGTAACAAATTGATAGCCAGCAATATCTCACCTCTGGATGAGCAAGTCTCAAAGCAGCTTCCAAATCCTTCTCAGAGATTTCACGAGCTTGGACATCTATCATCAAAGTTTTATCCCTCGTACATGCATATACCAAGTTAAGATCACTGATGCTAAGCTGCATGACATCCAATATGAAGACTTCAATAAAGGGGCAGGACTGCAACTACTGGTGAACATAATTGGCATCAGTTACAGCAACTGCCATAAGGCACATTGGTAGTTGGAGTTGCCAAGTGGCTTTTTGTTTTATTCTCTTTACTATGTCGTTCTTCTTAATACTATGGAGAAGATGTGCTATGCCTAGTATGCAAATTCTAGGAAAAGCTAACTTACTCCACTATTGACCCCCAGCAGTGGCTACATAACTCGAGCAGCTACAACCTCTGCACAAGATCCCAAAGCTCCAAATTTTTACACTTAATTTAACCATCTGCCATTACAGTATAACTAGGTATGGCACCCAAGGATTTGGCTTAATTATCAATGAAGTTGGAATAGACTAGGGGAGACCAGGGTTCAAACCCTAATAGAGGTTTTTTAAATGCTATGTGATTTTTTTCCAATCTGTCGAAGCAGTTGCCTCAACCTTTTTTATAAGGTTACCTGGTACCTATGATGGGAGGTAATAGATACTGGTGTACTAGTCAAGGTGCATGTAAGTTGACCTACACAACACCAATATATATTTATTTTTAAAAGATTATGTGTGTTATAATTTTTTTTTTTTTAATTAATATGTCTGTTACCATGCTCGTTCCCTATGACAAACGTGTGATATCACATGAGGCACCACATATGAGAGTCGTCCTCTTTTCTCCATTTCAATAACTTTAAGAATCATGTTACTTCTTTCTTTTTTTATGACCGAGATATCTATCTAGGGCCAACCCTTAAGACCAACTGTAGCCTTCGAAACTCAGGGATAGTGGGCCTTCCTTCTACCCTTCCCTACTTAAATACCAAACTTAGTTCACATTGCGCGAGACTCAACCCTATGACCTAACTTACAAGTCCCTAAACCTTTGCCACTTGAACTAAGCCCTAAACCCTGGGGCCCAAAATCATGTTACTTCTCTTACAAGGACAAAGAAAAAGTGAATCCAGCAAATCCCTGGTTTTTCACTTGGTTTTGCTTCAGCGGTGAAGGCTGAAAGTTAACACTATATCCATGTGTATGCATCTTAGTATCTGAGATCTTCTCATCTAAAGTTATAAAGAGAACGGTTTAAACTATGTTACAGACTAGGATATCAAGGTTAACTGAAGGTAAAATATAATTTCTACTCCTGATACAAACTGCTTTGAAAATCTCAAATAACTTGGCCCTGTTTCTAATAGTATAATTGCAGACTTCCCTAAAAGAAGCATTCATGCTAAAGTTGAACCCGTAAGTTCTCAAGATGTCAAAGTCGTAGCCACCACCCGAATGAAAGTAGACTTGCTGAAATCGAAAAAGTCTTAAACGTAATAAATTTATTCTAACGATGCCATCTAATATACGGTATTACCTCATCCATGCTTGGATTTACAACAAATTGACCAGAAATCCTTCCAATACGTATTACTCCAATTGGCCCACCCCAAGGAATATCCGATAACATTAGAGCAGCAGATGATGCATTAGCTGCCATTACATCTGGATCTTGTTTCCCGTCGGACGAAAGAACGCTTGCCATTACCTGGGGAGAAAAAAAAGCAATGTGAGTCAGAGAAGGTTATAGACTTCAATGAAACATTGTTATCAAGTTCACTGCAATGAGAAGATGACAGCTTTACCTGCACTTCATGGTAAAATCCAGATGGAAAAAGTGGTCTTATGGGCCGATCAATAAGACGACCACATAAAAGTTCACGTTCCTTTGGAGCACCCTCTCTCCTCATATATGTTGTAGGAATAACACCTTGAGCAAATTGTTTCTCTTGGTAATCAACCTAAGAGAAGCAAACATTATCAGCACTCACGACCTCATTATGAACAAAGGTTCAGAATACTTATTTACAAGTATGAAGTATCAATTAATACAAAAATAGAGAAGGTTCAAAGTGCATGGAAAAGAGGGAAAACAAGAAAAAGGGAAACACGCCTAATGTGCCCTTAGATGCTGAAGTCATAAGTACTATATAATGTTGCAGCGCCAATCATTATCAAACCATACGCCACTCTATTGTAGTTTCACCTCCAATTTCCATCATTTTTGCAGTATCCACATATCACCAGAGAAATCAAAAGTGAAAAGACAAAAAATTATGCTAAAGTCTATTGGAGCTTTAAGCGCAATTAACGTGTTAGCTTTGGCGTAAGAAAAAACGAAAAAATAAACTACACTTAAAGCTATATATGTTGTTGTGACCTTTAAGACAGAACCCATGGGTGAAGGCTCACATGCCGTAACACCTTGACGGCTAAACTAAAGCGCCATTAAGCGAGGCAAAGCCAACAACCTAGGGTTCACCGAGTTTCAGGGCTTAACTGCGTTTTAAGCGATCCTTTAATAACACTGGTATCACAGATATGCCTAGCTGCGGCTCAATTTCTAGAATGCAATGCTACATATTTCGCTTCTCCAACATTACATGCAAGCAGCAGAAACTCCTACAAGTCTTTGTATATACATCAAAAGGTTTCGATTACAACAATAAAGTTAGCTTCTTTAACTTTCATCAGGTGAAACGCCAAAATATTACCTCCCAAAAATTTAATCAGAAAATGCTGGATATCCCGCCCTACATATATGAGTATGCACATTTAAATTTTTGAGTGTATCTTTCGCTTTTCCAAATAAAAAAAGGTATGTCTTCGCCATTTATATGATTTTGCACACTTTGAGTGCATTCAAGTTACACAATATTAAAAAAATAAGTTTTTTTAAATAAAATAAAAAAACAGAAATGTGGCGAACATACTGTAAGAGGCAAAAAGTCACGAGCTGCATCGCCTTTAGATGAAGCGACAGTTGAGAGGACCTTAGTCTCATCCATGGCTAAAACTACAGAACCATTAGCAAACCTCGCAATTTTTCCAGTTTCTAGAGTAATTTTGCGTGATCCAATCTCGAATTCTTCGGCGAATGTTTCCAGAACCTTCTTGCCAGCGATAGGAGGAGTATCTGCATCGCCGAATGATGGTGCCGTGGACGGCGCGAAGCCAGTACGACCGCTGCAAATTGTACGGAAGCCGAATCTTCGCCATGTGAGGACGTACGGTATCAAAAGTGGGTTTACTTTGTTTCTTACAGACGCCATTAGAGAGTGAAAGTGACTCATGGAAATTGAACAAAGGGGAAAGATGCCTTTGTAGGGTTTAAGGTTTTTCCAGTGTAGGAGGCTGGGGGTTTTAGGAAACACTAAAGACAGGGGGCTGGTACTTTCCTGCGTTTGTTTGCCAAAAATGGAAAAAGACTTCTCAGTGTGTTTTTTGAGATTTTTTTTAAAATTCTTGTAGAAAATTAAAAATATTTTGAAATATTATATTTTGTATTGGATGTCTATAATACCTAAAGAATTACTCTTACTATTCTTCTTCATTATGTATATAACTCCCACTACTTTTCACCATTATAGTTGTAACTTCCACACCTGCATAATCTTCCCATGATCTTACTCCATGACTCAAATGTTTAATGTCATTATTTAACCAAACAATAGGTTTCTTGGCAAAGCTTGAATTTAGAAGAATCGGGTTATTGATAATCGAAAAAAAAGAATTTAAATAAAGAGATTTGGAAATGATCTCAAAAGAAAGTAAGAAAATTAAGATATATTGCAATAGTCACCCCCTTTCAACGCATTACATATTCCTCTTTTTATGGGTACCTTTGAGTATCTCTAGGAACGTACGTTATGCCTAAGCCATAATGAGGCTATTATGAGCATTTAATAATATTAAATGTTGTGTTACATAATCATTGTATTGAATGCATATATTCCTTAACGGTTTCGGTGTTTAATGTCGTATTTCTCCCTTTTTTCTTTAACCAGATTCATTCTTCTCATCGCTCGTGCGTAAATAAATTTAAATAGGAATGGGGCGCTAAGTTTAAACAAGGACGAGGCGTTGAATCTCTCGTCTCGTGCCTCTTCCTTCTCGTAATTGCTCATGACCCTTGAACCGTGGCTGGTCATAATTTAACTATTCCACGTGTCACGCCACGTCTACATGTATATGAATGCTATTTTACCCCAATACACATAGTCCACCCACTTTTTATTTATTCATCAGTTTGAATATTTGGGAAGTGGAGTTTCATTAAAGGAGAATTTTTGTCACCATTAATGTTACGACGAAGTTGACGCTTCAATTGTCACTTTCTTTTAATGCAATTGACACGAGTTACCTCCCTATTGATTGCACTTCTTGGCAGCACTTTTTTAGAATTTCTTTTCGGCTTCACTTCACACGAAGTGTCAGTTATCATCATTATGGTTCTTCCATCATCATACTTTTTTCTTTGCCGGTTACCCATTAATATAAATATAACTTCTCTTCTTGTCTTGTTTTATATAAATCGTATCAAACACTCTAATTTTTCGAAACCTTCTTTCTTTTTTCTTCTCCACTTCAATCTTTTCTGCCATGGCTTCATCTAACCCTAAGAGAACCCCCATTTTGGATAGCTTTCCCAATGCTCATATTAGGCATAGGAGAGGGGGCAGACTCCGTAACCTCGGATCTGCTCGAGGTTGTATGTCGACTCATTCTTCCAGCTCCGGTCCCTCTTCTGGGACTAGAGGTTGACATTCTCAAAAGAGTTCTTCTTGTAGCAAAGAATCTTCCGAACCACTTCGTGAGCCCTTAGTTGAAGAAATAGTCCTATCTGAAATTTCCTTTCACCGTGATAGAGAATCCCTTAGAGCTCAAATTGAATCTTTAGATCGTGCTGACCTCTTTCCTACTCAAATCATATAAGTTTTAGCCCCTATAGTTCGAAAGGACTGTCATTGGCGTGATGATTTTCCAATTATCGTTCCTAACCCTAACCAAAGGATTACATCCTACTTAATAGGATACTCTTTTGTTTACACATATCCCTTTACTCTAGGGTTTAAACCGGCCATTGACCCGGTTATTCTGGATTTTTGTCGTTTTTTCAATGTGTTTCTTGGCCAAATTGGTCCCCACCTGATTCATCTTTACTCACCAAGGCTTTTTCGAAACGGCATGTTTGGTTTAGCAGCTAGGAGTAAGAGGGTTTTAGTTAACCCCGAGGATGATAAAGATCGTGGCTGGTATGCCCAGTATGTTGCTGCTCCCACTGTTGGTTTAGTGGGTGAAAAGAACGTACGCTTCCCGGAGAAGTAAAATTTTGCACGTGAGTATTAAATGTTTCTTGTGCCTTTTTATTTGCGGGTTTGCTTGTTTTTCTTAAACTTGTCTCTCTTTCTCTTCAGCAACCATGGGCATTGTGGAACATATGCCCAAATTCCATGGTTGGGTAGATAAGTTACTCAAGATTGCCCCGATGAAGGGTAAATCATAGAAAATTCTTTCCCCCCGTAATGGCTGGAGAGTTAAAACTCGTGGTAAGGATCTCTACTTTCACTTCATCTATATTTAAAAAAAAAAAATTTTTTTTTGGCGTTCTAACTTTTACTCTTCTTTTTACCAGGTTTTGCCATTTGAGGAGTTACCCCAGAGGCCATTTTGGCATCTCGTGATTCTTTAAGTGCTCGTGCTTCTTCAGATCAAGATATTTTTTTGGAATCTGTGAAGAGAAAATCTGTTGAAGACGGTGATTCTGAGGGAGAAGACGAGGGTTCTCTGGTGTCAAGGCCACCAACCAGGAGACGTATCGTCTTTGAAGATGAGGCTGATATCTCGCCTCACCTATCTCTTTCCGAACCTGTCATTACTCTGGTGATCATCCCTCATGATGATATTTCTCCTTCACCTGACACTCATGAATCCATAAACCAGCTTTTTATCAGTGGTTTCAATAGCGGGTCTTTAGGACTTGTTCTAAATAAACCCCCCTTTATCTTCTTTCACCTCTTCTGTTCCTGTAATTGCACCTTTGCCTTCTTCCATTACTACTTCCGCACCTACCTCCACTATTTTTACTCCTTCCGTTGCTCCTCCTTCAACAATTTCTCCCTCTGTTGTCCACCATATAGAGGCGGGGTCTTCAAGCAGGGGTTTTGCCATGAAAAGCATGACTCTTGAGGTTCCCGCCAATAACGGTCTTTTAAAAAAATCTGGGCAAGCGGATACTTGGCTCGAGCCTTTGATTGGCCCCATTGAGATGGCTAAACTTGAAATCCACACTAATATGACCCTCATAAACGATAATGTCCATGCATCTTTAAAGGTATTTTCTCACCTTTTTTTCTTTAGTCTTTTGATTTTTAGAATCCTAACCTTACCTCCTCTTCTTTTTGTTTCTGTAGGCCAACCTCATTGGTACTGAACTAATGACCCGAGTCTCTCTTTTAGAGAAATTGGCTCGTGATTTAGGAAAGACAGCTCATGATGCTGAGGAAGCTTCCCGTGGTTCTCAATTGGAGGCAGACAACTGGAGGGGCCAGTTTGAAAGTATTCAAATTGATATGGAGAACTTGGAGGAGAGGAAATCAAAACCTTTCGCGGGTTCAGGAAGAATTACGAACTTCTGCAGACAAGGTTCATGCCTTAGAGAGTTCTCATGATGCTCTTCAATCATCTTACAGCTCTGTTTCAGCTACAAATGAGGAACTTAAGAATGAATTGGCTGCTTGGGAGAGAGATTATGAACTTCTCGAAGAGTCAACCAACGTTGAGGTAAGTTGGACCTTCTTAAAATCTCGTTGTGACATCTTGGTTGAGATGAGTCGAGAAAATTTTAATTTGGAAGCTGAATTAGCCAAGGTGACTGAGGCCATTGATCAAGCACAACAACCACAAGACTTTGCATCTTCCTAGGTTGAAGTTCCTATGACGGAAACCCCTCTAGTTGAAACTCCCACAGTTAAAACTACTAGTGAAACAGCCATAATTGTCATACCTTCCACGAGTTCATATGTGCCTCCTACTGTAAGTCAAGTTGAGACTTTGTCAGTTGATATTCCTACTGCTACAGTTGAAGACCAACTCTTGACTGTTGATGATGCTGCTTCAGTTGAGACCGCTGATGATCCTTCTTCAATTCCTTCTTCTTAAGAAGTTTTTATAACTATTTTGAATTCCCTTTTTGCAAGTACCAATATGGAAAACTATGTTTAAGATTTTGGATTTTATGTAATAATTTCTTTCTCTTTTTGTTTGTAACCGAACCCCTGGTTTGTTAGTTACAAGTCCCCAAGTTGTGTTAAAGGGGTAGTTTTTAGTATGAACAACTCGATGACTAAGTTTATACTTAGTCTTTAGTTTTAAAATATTGAGAAGTTTCCTTTAAACTTCCACCTATTCTATTCGTGCCTTTTATTTCTAAGGAAACAGAGAATAGAATGCATTTTTATTCTTTGAAAAATTCTTCCATCAATCTCATGAATAAATATCATGAGTTTTAGAAAAGAGGGTCCTTCTATATTTTAACACTTTGTGAAGAAAATGTCTAAACTTCATAATGGTGTTTATTATACGATAAAAGAAATAGGAACACACATGTTTCTTTGCAATAACTTAGACAAGTTTTCATTTATGAACTTTGACAAGTTTTGAGTAATCCTCTACATGTATTTGAATTACATCTATAACTTTCTCGTAACTGTTTTTCTTGTAACAGATTTATACAAAAAGAAGAACAATAGATACGCGATTTTTCTTTATAACCTGTTTTAGTACATGGTCTTTACCCTAACTATTCTGAGGTGCCTTGGGTTCCCTTAACTTCAAAATATTAGGAAAGGTTTTGAGGGATGACTCCATTGTTCTCATGGGAAAGAACACTATGATGTATGCTATGACTCCTTAACTTCCACTCCGTACTTGACTCTTCTTAGGCTTGATTTTTTCTCAATCTTTATTGCCTTTTATATACACGTGACTGCATATTCTATGTAGTCCCCCAAGTGTTTGAGTGTTGAAGTATGAAGTCTCGAGCACTTGATAGTCTCTTTCACCTGGTCCTTTTCTTGAAAAGGAAATACATACGGGACTCGGGGTGCAATTATAGATGAAGACTACTTAGCCCGTTTATATTTCTATCAGAATAATTGTAACCCTGGGCCAGGAATTTTAGTTTATTCCATTTTGCCTTACAGGTCGTGACTCATCATTTAGTATGGGTGAGTGTTTTGCCTAGCATCTAAAATCATTAGTAAAATTTTAACAATTCAAAAATAAAATTTAACATCGCGATACCTGACCGTGATTTTTCTCTTAGAAGTAATATCTCTTCAAATGAACAGCATTCCAGTGTGAAGGAAGTGACTTCCCATCCATTCTTTCCAACTTATATGCTCATTTTCCTGCAATATCACGAATTCTGTAGGATCCTTCTCAGGTAGGACTTAGTTTGCCCGCATTGGCTGCCTTTATAGATTGAAAAACCTTTAAGCATGAAGTCCCTAATTTTGAAGTATCTCAGCCGTGCTTTCCTGTTGTAATAACGCTCGATCACTTGTTTTTATGCGGCCATTCTTATTAACGCAGCTTCTCTCCTGCCTTCTAATAAATCTAAATTGACCCACATCTCTTCGTTATTGGACTCCTGTGTTGCTTGTGAGAGTCTTGTGCTTGGTTCTCCTATTTCTATTGGGATTAGTGCTTCAGCTCCATAAACCAAAGAGAAGGGTGTTTCACCTGTGCTCATTTTTGTTGTTGTGCGATATGCCCACAAAACTCCGGGTAACACTTCAGGCCAATTTCCCTTTGATTCCTCTAATCGCTTCTTTAAATTATTAATAATCACTTTGTTTGTTGATTCTGCTTGTCCATTACCCACTGGATGATAAGGTGTAGATGTAATCCTTTTGATTTGCCAACTTTCGAGAAACTCTGTGACTTGAGCTCCGATAAATTGAGGACCATTGTCACATACAATTTTCTTTGGTACATCGAATCCACAGACAATGTTATGCCAAATAAAGTCTTTGACCTCCTTTTCTCGCACATGTTTAAATGCTCCTGCCTCTATCCATTTAGTAAAATAATCAGTAAGTACGAGAAGAAACTTTACATGTCCTTTTGCTTGAGGTAATGGTCTAACTATGTCCATTCCCTATTTCATGAATGGCCATGGTGCAATAACCGGATGTAATAATTCCGCTGGTCGGTGCATATTGTTACCATATATTTGACATTTATCGCATTTACCCACAAAACTATCCACTTCTTCTTCCATTTTGGGCCAGTAATACCCTATCCTAATCAAGGTTCTTACCAGTGATCTTCCTCCTGCGTGATTCCCGCAGTGCCCCTTATGTATTTCCCTCATTACATACTCTATCTGAGAAGGTCCGAGGCATCTTGCTAAGGGGACACCGAACATTTTACGGTAAAGGTTGCCTTGTTTCAAACAGTAGCGAGCGGCCTTTTCTCGAAGTGCGTATGCTTTTTTTGTCATAAGGGACGGTACCATACTGTATAAAAGCAACAATTTTGTTTCTCTAGTCCCAAATTTAATTATTAAAATTTACCTCATTCTTATCGGGTTCGAGAACTGAATGAAATAAATGAATGATTGAGGCGTTTGCATCGTTTTGCTACATCTATTGTGGATGCAAGATTGGCTAAGGCATCTGCTTCAACGTTTTCATCCCTTGGAATTTGGATGACCTTCCAAGTTTGAAATTGCTTTATCAATTCCCATACCTTTTCCAAGTATTGTGTCATCCTTGTCTCCTTGCTATATAAGTCCCCAACATTTGATTAACTACCAACTGAGAATCACTTTTGATCACCACTTAACTTATACCTAGTTCTCATGCCAATTCCAAAACTGCAATCACAACTTCATACTCTACTTCATTATTAGTTATGGGATGACATTTAATAGCCTGTATAATAGTTTCACCCATAGGTGGTACTAAGACGATTCCTAATCCAGCACATTTTTACGTTAGATGAGCCATCAGTGAATAAAGTCCATGTTCCTGGATTAGCCCCATTAAGTATCTGAACTTCTTTTTCAGCTTCTAACTGCATCACTTGGCTAAAATCAGCCACGAAATTAGCTAATATCTGGGATTTTATTATTGTTCTAGGTAGGTATGTGATTTCATATTCACTCAGTTCTATGTCCCATTTGGCTAATCTTCCCGACAATTCATGTTTATGCAATATACTACGTAAAGTGTATGCAGTTACTACAGCAATGGGATGACATTGAAAATATGGTCTTAACTTTCTAGATGACATGATTAAAGTAAGTGCCAGCTTTTCCAGTTGTGGATATCGTGTATCTGCATCTAATAAAGATTTACTAACATAATAAATAGGAGATTGCTTACCCTGCTCTTCACGAACCAAAACCGCACTTACCGCAACTTCTGAAACAGCAAGGTAGATGAAAAGTTTTTCTCCGGCTTTTGGCTTTGCTAGTAAAGGTGGATTTGACAGGTAAGCCTTCAAATTTCTAAGTGCCTGCTGACACCCTTCATCCCACTCAAAATGATCTTGCTTTTTAAGTGCCGAGAAAAATTTAAAACATTTTGCCGATGATTTCAAAATGAATCTTCCCAAAGCTGCGATTCTTCCCGTCAGTCTTTGTACTTATTTCTTGTTCGAAAGTGTATCGGGGATTTCTTTAATGGCCTTAATCTGTGCAGGATTTACTTCAATAGCTCGGTTAGAAACAAGAAAACCTAAAAACTTACCTAATGCCACACCAAATGCATATTTTTCCGGATTCAACTTCATATTGTATTTTCGCAAAATTCTAAAAGTTTCAGATAGATGAGATATATGATCTTCTGCATGTCGAGTCTTAACTAGCATATCATCTATTTATACCTCCATAGTCTTACCTAGATGTTCTTGAAACATTTGAGTGACTAACCTTTGATAAGTTGCTCCTGCATTCTTAAGACTAACGGGCATTACCTTATAACAATAAGTCCCCCTATCTGTTATAAAAGAAGTTTTTTTCTCATCTTCTGGATCCATTTTGATTTGATTATAACCCGAGTAAGCGTCTAAAAAACTTAATAGTTCATGCCCTGCAGTAGCATCAATTAACTGATCTATGTGTGGTAAAGGGAAAGAATCTTTTGGACAGGCTTTATTAAGATCTGTTTAGTCTACACAGACCCGCCACTTACCGTTCTTCTTAGGAACCATGACAGTGTTAGCCAACCAGTCAAGATATTTTACCTCACGAATTGAATCGATTTTCAGCAATTTTTGAACTTCTTCTTGAATCACCTTATTCTTGAAAGTTCCTTGATTTCTTTTCTTTTGCTTGATTGGATAATACGAAGGATCTTCATTTAACTTGTGAGTTACAATCTCAGGAGGTATTCCTGTCATATCAGAATGGGTCCAAGCAAAATAATCTGTGTTAGATTTTAAAAATTCAATTAACTTACGCTTTACCTCCGGGATGAGATTGGCTCCTATATACACTTTCCTCTCAGGATAGTGTATAAATAAAACCACAACCTCTAATTCCTCAATGTTTGTTTTGATGTTGTCATTCTCCTCTGGCTCTTGAATGGTATCATGTCTTGAATCCACATCTATTTGCTCTTGTTCAGTTGAGGTTGATGCCATATCTCCCCCCGCTAAATTCTGTAATTGCTATTTATCTCCACCCTTATCAGTTGAAATTGCAACAGAACTGATATTTCTAGAAGTTTGTTGATCGCCTCTGATTTGACATATTCCCCAAGGTGATGAAAATTTAATAACTTGATGTAATGTTGAAGGAACAACATCCATGTTGTGGATCCATGGCCTCCCCAAAATCATGTTATAAGCCATTTCCATATCTACGACTTGAAATTTAGTATCTTTCACAACGCCTTCCGCGAATGTAGTAAGGATTGCTTCTCCTTTTATTATGACACTAGAGTTGTCAAATCCCGTCAAAGTATGCGCTTTTGGGATTAATTTATCCTCAGCTTGCATCTCGCGCAATACTCGCATCAAAATAATATTCACAAAACTACCTGGATCAATTAAAACTCGTTTCACATTAGTATCATATACAAGTAATGATATTACCAGTACATCATTATGCGGAGCTAAGAGACCCTCAACATCCATATAGTTGAATGTAATATTCTCTTCTTCTAGCACTTGTCGCAACCGCTTTCCATGAGTGATTGATATCTTGGAGGTTTTATTAGCTGCGGTATATGAAATACCATTGATATCTTCTCCTCCACTTATAACATTGACGGTCTTTTGGGCGAGGGCGGTTTCGGAGGCTCTTGTATGTTCTTCATATACGTTTGCTTACCTTTGTCACTAAATAGATCAGTGAGATACCCTTTACTTCAATAAATGATCAACCTCACCTTGCAAAAATCTATAATCTGCGATTTTATGCCCGTGGTCGTTGTGAAATTCGCACCAATGATCAGGGTTTCTTCTATTTGGGTTTGATCTCATCTCTTTGGGCCATCACACCTTATCTCCCATGCTCCTTAAAACAGCCACGAGTTCACAGGTGGTTACGTTAAAATTGTAACCACCAAACCTTACTTTTAAACTTCCTTCATTATCACGTGGTCCACGCGAGTTCCGATCATCTCCGAACCTTGATAAGGAGCATTATTCCCTTCTTCTCGATTTGTGATCATACCTTTGATTATCTTGCTTGATCGTGAGTCTTTCCTCGAAGGTCCCATATAAGGCTCGTACCTGTTTTTACCAGATCTTTTTTCATTTTCCATACGTCTTGAACTTACTTTTTCTTCTGTTTTATGTCGTAAAATGATATCTTCTTCAATCCTCATCTTTGTACTGTATCTATTGTAGACATCATTCCACGTTGTTGCTGGGAATTCATGAAGGCTTTCTTTGAGTCGTCTCGTGGCTTCTGAACTCTTCTCATTCAAATTGCTGGCAAAAGCAATGGCCGCCCAATTGTCAGGTACTCGTGGAAACGTCATTCTTTCCAATTGAAATCTATGTACAAATTCTCTAAGCAACTCTGAATCATCTTGCTTGATTTTGAAGATGTCTTCTATTTTCTTTTCAACTTTTTGAGCTCCCGAGTGTACTTTAATAAATAGATCTGCAAGCTCAGTAAACAAATTTATAAAATTTTCATGTAAAAGAGAATACCATGTTAAGCCCCTTTAGTGAGTGTTTCACCAAATTTCTTGACTAAAACCGATTCAATCTCCTGCTTAGTCAGATCGTTGCCCTTGATGCCTGTTGTGAATGCGGTAACATGATCTCGCGGGTTTGATGTACCATCTTACTTTAGAATGTCAGGCATCTTAAACTTCTTTGGAATTGGGAGGGGGCGGCACTTGGCTTCCATGGTTTTTGAGAATATTTATCTATATCTACCCCCTTGATCACAGGTGGTACTTCGGGTATTTGTTATATGCGCTCATTTTGCTCCTTAAGCTGTTTCTGCAAAGTTAGTACAAGATTTTGTAAATCAGTATTAATTGGATTACCTGGGTCTCCCTCCTGTGTTTCACTAGGGGTTCCACCACTACCGGAATTAACTAATTCAGAACGACGATTTTCCAAAGTATTATTGTTTGGAATAAGTGTGAGTGGAGCAGCAGGCAATTGGCTAACAAAAGCCTGGAGAGCTTTTTTGGCTTGCGAGGCAATAAGTTTTTGTAGGGCATCATCCATAGCCTCTTCATTTGCAAACTGGCCACGTTCTTCTATGTGAGACCCATCAGAAGTGCCCTCACGAGATTGACGTGGTGATCCATGAGGGGTTGTATCTTGATTGCCGTTATTCTAAGGATCTCCTTGATTTTACTGGTTGATTTGATTTTCTTGAGTGTTGTCGTTTTGTTCGACGTAGTTGATTCAATACAGAAGATTAAGTTGAAATACAATTGATTATCAGTTTTCCGGTAACGGAACCAATTTGTTTAACCAAAAAATAGGTTTCTTGGCAAAGCTTGAATTTAGAAGAATCGGGTTACTGATAATCGAAAGAAAAGAATTTAAATAAAGAGATTTGGAAATGATCTCAATAGAAAGTAAGAAAATTAAGATATATTGCAATAGTCACCCCCTTTCAACTGATTATATATTCCTCCTTTTATAGGTGCCTTTGAGTATCTCTAGAAACGTACGTTATGCCTAAGCCATAATGAGGCTATTATGAGCATTTAATAATATTAAATGTTGCGTTACATAATTATTGTATTGAATGCATATATTCCTTAACGGTTTCCGTGTTTAATGTCATATTTCCCCCTTTTTCTTTAACCAGATTCATTCTTCTCATCGCTCATGTGTAAATAAATTTAAATGGGAACGGGGCGATGAGTTTACACAGGGACGAGGCATTGAATCTTTCGTCTCATGCCTCTTCCTTCTCGTAGCTGTTCATAACCCTTGAACCGTGGCTGATCATAATGTATTAACCATTCCACGTATCACACCACGTCGACATGCATATGAATACTATTTTTCCCCAATACAGTCATGTTTATGACATTCTTTTGTATGCCTCTATATAATCCTATAAATAGATAGTTCTCTCTTCCTCTCTACTTCTTTTGTCTATTTTATTGTTTCTATATATTATCAGCACGAATTGCTATATTCTTCTTATATTTTATATATGAGATGAAAGTCTTCCATGAGAGTTACAACCTTGAATTAATTTGGTTGAGCTTGTGAAAATCTGGGCATTTCATTACTATATCAATGTTGTGTTTGCTTATGTTATACGGGGAGTATCATTTTTCAATTGCCATGAATTCTACAATAAACTTACGTTAATATCTAAGACTTGGTTTAAATTGTGTTACTTAACAATTTAGTTTCATTTGTGCAGATGTATATATATGGAGTACCTATTTTAGAGTGACAAACAAGAGCGTATTACGATGCCTTGACATCATCTCCCATATGTACCCATATGTACTGCTCCGACAGTTTTCAAGCCAAGATTATAGAACTGTTAACTATTGAGGAGGTTTCTAATTTATCAGAAAAAAATATAATGAATTTAAATTTATGTTGTGATCAAAATAAATTTTGTATAACTAAGATAATTTTATTCTCTTTATGTTTGATCACATGGTTGTTTGTGAAAAAGATCAATGTGAACTTTCATTAAAATTCGGGCAAAAATAACTAATTATTATAAATTAATAAATCATGAAAGGCTCAAGGGTGAGTCCACTTAGACTTATTATGCCATTGTATAAGGGTAAGAC
Source organism: Nicotiana glauca (assembly GCA_026770625.1). Taxonomy (NCBI): domain Eukaryota; kingdom Viridiplantae; phylum Streptophyta; class Magnoliopsida; order Solanales; family Solanaceae; genus Nicotiana; species Nicotiana glauca. The sequence goes on from MU746802.1 coordinate 37,186, forward strand.
ATCGAATTTGACTCCTGGTGCTCTATAATGATAAGAGTTAGATTTGAGTCCTAACTTATTGTCCCCTAGCATGTTTTTATATGGGTAAGCATTGGGTTTGAGTGCCAATGCACCATATTGATGATATAATGGTGACTAAAAAAAATATATTTTTCATGAAAAAACATGAAACTTGTCCCGTTTTATTTGCTCCATTATTGAAGTAAATGTGATAACGGCATATAGTAAGTTTAAATAAAGACAAATGGTTGACCAATGAATGTGGACGAGCCAAAAATCAAATAATAACAGTCATCATTATGGTAATTGTAAAAAGGAAAACAATAAGGGTTCTCAAAATGATCCTTTCAATGTGAAGGAATATGTATCAATGGGGTCTGTTAATACGAGACACGTTCACATGATTATAGTCCATTCATTGAAAACTTGACTTGTGATAAGCACTGTAAATGCATGTTCATTCCCGAAAGCAAATTTTGAAATATATATGTGATAAAAATTATGCATAAGAATGTGCTTATGCATGGTTGGATAAATACCACAACTCACATCTAAGGGAGGTTTGACAGAAATAAAGATCATGAATATTATATTGTGATTACATGAATATGTCATTAGTCACGTACATGTGGTACGCCAAAAAATATCTTGCCATGCCTTATAAAAATTATTAAAGGCAAAAGTAAAGCATGAAACATGTCTTGCCTATAATGATTTTGACCGTGACATTGATAATATAATTTTCTTTTTGGAGGAAAAATTCACCAATTCGATGGTGTTATAAAAGATCTTGTAGTACAAAATTATTGAGAGCTCTGTAAGAGCAAATTTGTTACTAGCCGATAAATAAAATTATTTATGGCACTGGTGTTGTAGTGAGTCTCAAAAGAAACTTTTTGAATTTCAAAGATGTTAGGCAAAGTGGTTAGCATATTGAGACTCTAAATGAAAGGAAGATTGAATATCTTCATATTACTATAATCATACTGGATAAATATAAAAGGTTACCCGGTTTTTCTTTTATTTGTATTACACAATATAAGCATGATGATGGAATCACATGCCATGGTAAATTAGATGTTTACTGAAATATATATCAGTTGGCATGACCAGTTGGCCATCCCGATTTATTGATGCGAAAATTAATTGAGAATTCACATTGGCATATATTGAAGAAATATAAGATTTTTCAAGAATTCTCTTGTGTTGATCATCTCATGATATACCAGTTACAGTTGAGATTGAATCCCTTGATATCTGGAACGAATAAAATGTGATATATATATATATATATATATATATATGATATCATCGACATGGCCCTGTCACCTGCCATGTGGACCGTTTACTATGATACGATTTTAAAAGATGCATCTACTGTATGGTCACATGTGCGTTTGTTGTCAACTTGCAATGTGAATTTTGCAAGGTTGATTGCTCAAATTATTATAGCACAGTTCCAGAATATAAACTACGATAATTCTTGATATTGTTGGTTTAAATCCAACTTGGTTGAGCAGAAATTGTATGCCTCCAATTATAGCTAAACCATTGGTTATGAGATGTATTATTTAACATACAATAACATTTGTACGCATCTAGCCAAGTTATGATAAATTCTCCCTATCTTAATTGGTTTAGGGTCAGGAACCAAATAATTTCCATCTAGAAATATGGATGTGCTATATGATTTAATTATCCCATCACAACGCATAAAGATGGGTTCCCAAAGAAGGTTGAGAGATGTGTTGGTGATCCCAACATTAGGGGGAGAAAATGGGCAGCTAAAAAAGCAAAACATCAAGTGATAATTTATTTCCAAAAATATTGACAGGTGCACTTGCTGACCCAAAGCTAAATGTTATATTGTAGCTGATAATGCTCTAAATCGAATAAAGTCCGTGATGGGCATAGTCTATGGAACGCATGAACTGTAATAGACTAATTGGTTCCAAAGATAAAACTTCTTGAAGAAGGAGAGGAGCAAATGTTCAAGATTGTCATAATAAGGATGCAAGTGCTATATAGGAGCACCATGACATAACACTTCATAAGACCTCACGGGAGAGGCTCAGGTACCTGAAAATAATGAGATCTTGATAGTTATGTCTTTATTGAGTGATGATGGAACCGATGTAAAATGATCGCCGACGATATTGTTAATATAATGTAGAGTTCAATATTATTAATATTGACGAGGATCTTGAGCTCAAATGTGTCATGAAATTTGAACAGATAGATCATTGGCCAAATAAAAAATACGCAATGTAAATTGACTTCGCCTAAAAATGCGAAGTTGGACGGATAGTCACAAAACCTGAAAGTGAAATGAAAAATCAAGCCAATAGACATAAATACGACTTATAGCACAAGTTTTTTCGTAAATATTCCAGCATTTTATATGGAAATAAGTTCTCATATGGTGGATAAAATCCTTTTTCAGGTTTTAATTTGGCAGTATATGAAAAACTTGATATATGTATAATGAAAATACTTGAAGGATTTAAATTGTTCTAAAATATAAAGTTTCAGTAGATCTTTATGTGAATTAGAGTAATCGTGGTGTGCATGATTTATTTTTGTGTCTGTTGCAATTGGTGCACTAAGTATCTTTCTAGAACTATGAGTATAACAATATACTAGCGAGATCTTGTGACGACCCGGCCCGTCGTCACGTGAGTTACCGTCTTGTTTCCTCCATATTATGTTGTTATATGTTTCAATATCAGTATTTGAGTTGATCAGATAGATTTGAATTGGTTTTAGTTGGAAATGAGGCACATAGTCTCTTAGAAGGAAGCTTGTTTTGGAAAAGTCAATCGGAATTGACTATATAGTTAGAAGGTTCGGATGTGAATTTCGGTAATTTGGTTAGCTTCGGGGGATGATTTGTGACTTAGGAGCAAGATCAGTGTAACGACCCGATCGGTCGTGTTTAGAAATCATGCCCCGATCCCCCATTAACTGCTTTCCCTAAGTTCATTTCTGCTATTGTGGTTTGTCGGGACGTTCGGTATTAGGATTTGGAGTGTTTTGGGACATTTAGTCCCTAAATGAGAGTTTAAGAGTGAAAAATGGTCCGTATTCGGAACAATGTGAAGACGACCTCGGAATGGAAATCTGATGGTTCCGTTAGCTCCNGTTGCATTAGCTCCGTCATGTCATTTGGGGTGTGTGCGCAAAATTTCAGGTCATTCGGACGAGGTTTGGATAGGTATTTGATCGAAAGTGTGTTTGGTTAGAATTTGAAGTTCATAGGTTTGAATCCTTGATTAATTCGTGTTTCCGGCGTTGTTTTGGGTGATTTAAGGATTGGTACAAGTTTGAATGATGTTATGGGGTATGTCTGTAGGTTTGGTTGAGGTCCCGGGGACCTCGGGTGTGTTTCGGATGATCAACGGGTCATTTCCTCCTATTTTTGAACTGCTGTTGCTGCTTCTGGTATATCTTCATTGCGTTCGCGAAGCCTCGATCGCATTCGCGTAGCTTTGGCCTCCTTCTTCATCGCGTTCGCGTGGTCTGTCATGCATTCGCATAGTATTGCCAGTCGCTTCTTCGCGTTCGTGAACGCCTCATCGCATTCGCGTAGATCAAATTCCGGACCCAGATAAAATCCTTCTACGCGTTCGCGTTTAGAGCCTCACGTTCGCGAAGCTCTGCCTCGTCCCTCATCGCGTTCGCGTCGCCTTCCACGCGTTCGCGTTAGGTTGCTGTGCCAGGCCTTCGCTTTCGCATCCCTCCCTTCGCGAACGCGAAGGGCATTTTGGGGACCTTCTATTTTTCTTCTTCGCGAACGCGTGAGACCTGTCGCGTTCGCGATGGTTTAAATGTCTGGGCAGACAGATTTAATCCCTAATTCGAGAGTTTCTTCATTTTATCACATTTTTTGGCTTGGGAGCTCGGTCCTTGGCGACTTTTGGAGGGAGTTTCACCTGGGCAACTTGGGTAAGTGTTTCTCACTCGATTTAGACCAACTTCCATGAATCTCCTCCTAATTTCATCCTTTAATTTCAGTTTTTGAATGAAAAATGGGTAGAACTTCATGGACCGAATTGTTAGATTTTGAAGGAGTGTTTGACCTTCGATTTGAGAGATTTTTATATGGTTAGACTCGTGAGAGTACGAGGGTTCTGAAAATGTGAAAACTATCCGATTCCGAGACGTTGGCTTGAGGGGCGTTTTGGTCATTTTACCTAATTTCGCGCTTTAGCTTTGAATTTAATTATA